>CM064513.1:88776826-88901131 GCA_032716605.1 Paralithodes platypus
CTCTATACCATAATTCCACTCGTATAGTTAATACTACATTAAATATTAAAACATGGACGCTCATCCTGACTATACTGTAGGTGTTACGAGCCCGGCTGAGAATTATATATATATATACTGTATATTCATGCATCTCGGACTCGAACCACCGACAGTCAGGACGAGTTTCCATGCTTTAAGGGGAGGTATTTAGTTTGTTCCCTAGACCTCCATCAAGCTTAAAATTACACCCCCTCGAGTCCCTTTCAAGATAAATTTGTACACTTTTCGGTAGAAAAATTTCCCGGCCGAAGGCCGGTTCCTCTTCAATTACAGGCTCGCTATCGCTCGCCAGGATAAAATCGACACCTGAATTGCACAAAAGGTCTTAATATGGGGTGAAAGTTCTTAAAATCGCTAAACTAATGGGGCAAACGTTTTATAATATCAAAAGCAATGGGGCTAAACATGAGGGAGAAGGGGGTCAAGAAAAAAATCCCTCAAGTGGAGATCTCTCCTTAATCCACTACACCACAGCGTGATAAAGGATACTTAACCTCTTCCTACCTATATTAACAAGGGAAATCCTACTTGGAGAAGGTATTTAATTTCATACACAAGTTTTTTACAAGTACCCCTACACATTTTTACAAGTACCCCTACACATTTTTACAAGTACCCCTACACATGTTTACAAGTACCCCTACACATTTTTACAAGTACCCCTACACATTTTTACAAGTACCCCTACACATTTTTACAAGTACCCCTACACATTTTTACAAGTACCCCTACACATTTTTTACAAGTACCCCTACAAATTGTTTACAAGTACCCCTACAATTTTTTTACAAGTACCCCTACACATTTTTTACAAGTACCCCTACACATTTTTTACAAGTACCCCTACACATTTTTACAAGTACCCCTACACATTTTTACAAGTACCCCTACACATTTTTACAAGTACCCCTACACATTTTTACAAGTACCCCTACACATTTTTTACAAGTACCCCTACACATTTTTTACAAGTACCCCTACACCTTTTTTACAAGTACCCCTACACATTTTTACAAGTACCCCTACACATTTTTACAAGTACCCCTACACATTTTTACAAGTACCCCTACACATTTTTATTTATGTATGTGATTACACTTATATATAAAGGGGAAATAATCACTTGAGCGATTTTTTTCTTGACCCCTTTCTCCCTCATGTTTAGCCCCATTGCTTTTGAGATTTTAAGACGTTTCGCCCCATTAGTTTGACAATTTTAAGCACATTCGCCCCATTTCTGTCAATTTTAAGACATTTCGTGCCAATTAGGTGTCGATTTTTCCTGGCGAGCGACAGAATAAAGTTTAAGGGGGGTGACCTGCTTTTTGTTATTTTTGTCCTTTTCTCTCTTTCTCTGGCTTGTATCCATTTGGCCCCATTCAGCCAACTATTTTAAGACGTTTATCCCCATCTAGGAGTCGATTTCTTCCTGGCGAGCGATAGCGAGCCAGTATTATATGAAGAAATCCGGCTTCGCCGGAGAAATTTTTCAATCGAAAAATTTACAAATTTAGACTGCTGTCAAACAAAAATTAAAAATATGCTGGCTCGCTACCGCTCACCAGTAAAAAATTGACACCTAGATGCGGATAAACGTCTTAAAACAGTAGGCTGAATGGGGCCAAATGGATACAAGCCAGAGAAAGATAGAAAAGAACAGAACAAAAACAGGTCACCCCCCTTAATGGGTGGCACCGGTACTGATAGAGTTAAATTATACATGAAGTTATACTCACACATGCAGTTCCATTCATAGGCGCAATTTCACTTATGCATGCCGTTAAAATTAATGCGCTACGCAACCCCATGCTTTACAGCCAAATTGCCTCATATTTCACGAATATAAACAACACACACACACACACACACACACACACACACACACACACACACACACACACACACACTCCCCGTGGCGTAAATGATAGCGCGTCTGGCTCACAACCAGAAGGTCCCGGGTTCGAGACATTTGGGCAAGTCTCCTGACGGTGTAGTCTCTGTTCACCTAGCAGTATAAATAGGAACCTGGTATAAGTGGACGAAGTTGTGACGTCCCATCTGGGGTTGGTGATCGGTTACAAGGTGAGATGGGTATCGTACTGGTCAACCTAAGCTACTGGTCAACCTAAGCCTTCGGGTGAGCCTGGTACCGTAGTGAGAATGGTACCGTACTGATTAACCAGATGTCGCCAATTGGCTAAAATACAGACTACACACACATCCACAGCCATTCCAACGATACATAAACACTAACATGCATTTCACGCAATAAATTCCCAGTTAAGGAGGCGCGATAATAATGAGCTTAGCTCGCATTGCGTGGATTCCCCTTGACGAACAAGCAAGTGAGTGAATAACACACATAGCGATAGTCATAGCTTAAACATATTACCGCACCAACACACACACACACACACACACACACACACACACACAGCCCGTAGCCTAGTAGGTAGAGCTCTCGTCTCACACACGAGGGGTCGGGGGTTCAATCCCCGGCCGGGCGGAGACAAATTGGGCTTGTCTCCTTTCATGTGTTAGCCTCAGTTCACCTAGCTGTAAATAGGTACCTGGAATAAGTGGACGACGTTGTGACGTCCCATCTGGGGTTGGCAAAAATGGTACAAGGCGAGATGGGTATCATATGGTTCACCTAAGCTGATGGCTACCTAAGCCTTCGGGTGAGACGGTACCGTCTATAGTGAGAATGGTACCATACAGATCCACCCTAAGCCTTCGTTTCCGATGTCGCCAATTGGCTAAATACAGACTACACACACATCCACAGCCATTCCAACGATACATAAAAACACTTACCATGCATTTCACGCAATACATTCCCAGTTAAGGAGGCGCGATAATAATGAGCTTAGCTCGCATTGCGTGGATTCCCCTTGACGAACAAGTAACTGAGTAACACACACACACCTCCCCGTGGCGTAACTGATAGCGCGTCTGGCTCACGCGGGGAAGAGACATTTGGGCAAGTCTCTTAACGGTGTAGCCTCTGTTCACCTAGCAGTATAAATAGGAACCTGGTATAAGTGGACGAAGTTGTGACGTCCCATCTGGGGTTGGTGATCGGTTACAAGGTGAGATGGGTATCGTACTGGTCAACCTAAGCCTTCGGGTGAGACTGGTACCGTAGTGAGAATGGTATCGTACAGATTAACCCTAAGCCTTCGTTTCCAGATGTCACCAATTGGCTAAAATACAGACTACACACACATCCACAGCCATTCCAACGATACATAATACACTTAACATACATTTCACGCAATACATTCCCAGTTAAGGAGGCGCGATAATAATGAGCTTAGCTCGCATTGCGTGGATTCCCCTTGACGAACAAGCAAGTGAATACACACACACACACACACACACACACACACACACACATTTACATGGATACTTGCACTTCCATTAAGCACGATATTTTTATACTCGGGCATTTGCACAAAAACCCAATCCGCGTATTTTCATAAAAGTGGAAAACTATTTCTGGGATGCTTTAAATTTTATGAAATCACATTGACACGTACAAATTATTCTGAGCTCATTTAGAATATGTAGTATTTTTCTATGTATACTTGCTAACACGACGATTTTAAAATGAAATTGAAATATTTATTTAGTTAAAGAATGAATACCAGTGAGATTTACATAAAACATAAAATGCAGACTGAGCCTTTCTCTCCTAAAAGGCACTATTTCTCGCAGTTTAGGAAGGATCTCTAGCAAAGAAACGGGTGAATTTTATCTCAATTACCGGTATAAATCCTTCGACTCTTATAGGTAGTTTTTGGTCATAACCCCTTCTTTACCGCGATGTATTATTAATTATATTCTGACTACTATTAGACGATATTATTCAGTTTAAAAGGGGCTCCAGCAATTACCAGGTTTCGAACTATCTCACTTAACTTACTCCAGCAATTACCAGGTTTAGAACTATCTCACTTAACTTACTCTAGCAATTACCAGGTTTCGAACTATCTCACTTAACTTACTCTAGCAATTACCAGGTTTAGAACTATCTCACTTAACTTACTCTAGCAATTACCAGGCTTAGAACTATCTCACTTAACTTACTCTAGCAATTACCAGGTTTAGAACTATCTCACTTAACTTACTCTAGCAATTACCAGGTTTAGAACTATCTCACTTAACTTAACTTACTCTAGCAATTACCAGGTTTAAAACTATCTCACTTAACTTACTCTAGCAATTACCAGGTTTAGAACTATCTCACTTAACTTACTCTAGCAATTACCAGGTTTCGAACTATCTCACTTAACTTACTCTAGCAATTACCAGGTTTAGAACTATCTCACTTAACTTACTCTAGCAATTACCAGGTTTAGAACTATCTCACTTAACTTACTCTAGCAATTACCAGGTTTAGAACTATCTCACTTAACTTACTCTAACAATTACCAGGTTAGAACTATCTCACTTAACTTACTCTAGCAATTACCAGGTTTAGAACTATCTCACTTAACTTACTCTAGCAATTACCAGGTTTCGAACTATCTCATTTAACTTACTCTAGCAATTACCAGGTTTAGAACTATCTCACTTAACTTACTCTAGCAATTACCAGGTTTCGAACTATCTCACTAAACTTACTCTAGCAATTACCAGGTTTCGAACTATCTCACTTAACTTACTCTAGCAATTACCAGGTTTAGAACTATCTCACTTAACTTACTCTAGCAATTACCAGGCTTAGAACTATCTCACTTAACTTACTCTAGCAATTACCAGGTTTAGAACTATCTCACTTAACTTACTCTAGCAATTACCAGGTTTAGAACTATCTCACTTAACTTATTCTAGCAATTACCAGGTTTCGAACTATCTCACTTAACTTACTCTAGCAATTACCAGGTTTAGAACTATCTCACTTAACTTACTCTAGCAATTACCAGGTTTAGAACCATCTCACTTAACTTACTCTAGCAATTACCAGGTTTCGAACTATCTCACTTAACTTACTCTAGCAATTACCAGGTTTCGAACTATCTCACTTAACTTACTCTAGCAATTACCAGGTTTCGAACTATCTCACTTAACTTACTCTAGCAATTACCAGGTTTCGAACTATCTCACTTAACTTACTCTAGCAATTACCAGGTTTCGAAATAGATCTCACTTAACTTACTCTAGCAATTACCAGGTTTAGAACTATCTCACTTAAGGGGAGGTTTCTAGTTGATTCCCTAGACTTCCATCAAGCTTAACATTACTCCCCCTTGACCCCCTTTCAAGATAAATTTGTACATTTTTCGGTAGAAAAATGTCCCGGCCGAAGGCCGATTCCCCTTAAATTACAGGCTCGCTATCGCTCACCAGGAAAAAATCGACACCTAAATGGCACGAATGGTCTTAAAATTGACAGAAATGGGGCGAGGGTTCTTAAAATCGCCAAACTAATGGGGCAAGCGTCTTTAAATCTCACAAGCAATGGGGAGAAAGAGGTTCAGAAAAAAAAAATCCTCGAGGTGGAAATCTCCCCTTAACTTATTTTGCTTCCACAGATCCTTTTTAAACTGCACAAAGTCGTGTTAATAAAAAATAAATAAAATAATAACACCTTCTAATAAAATAATAACACCTAATAAAATAATAACACCTTCTAATAAAATAATAACACCTTCTAATAAAATAATAACACCTTCTAATAAAATAATAACACCTTCTAATAAAATAATAACACCTTCTAATAAAATAATAACACCTAATAAAATAATAACACCTAATAAAATAATAACACCTTCTAATAAAATAATAACACCTTCTAATAAAATAATAACACCTTCTAATAAAATAATAACACCTTCTAATAAAATAATAACACCTAATAAAATAATAACACCTTCTAATAAAATAATAACACCTTCTAATAAAATAATAACACCTAATAAAATAATAACACCTTCTAATAAAATAATAACACCTTCTAATAAAATAATAACACCTAATAAAATAATAACACCTAATAAAATAATAACACCTTCTAATAAAATAATAACACCTGCTACCATAAATAATAACACCTGCTACCATAAATAATAACACCTGCTACCATAAATAATAACACCTAATAAAATAATAACACCTTCTAATAAAATAATAACACCTTCTAATAAAATAATAACACCTAATAAAATAATAACACCTTCTAATAAAATAATAACACCTAATAAAATAATAACACCTAATAAAATAATAACACCTTCTAATAAAATAATAACACCTTCTAATAAAATAATAACACCTAATAAAATAATAACACCTTCTAATAAAATAATAACACCTAATAAAATAATAACACCTTCTAATAAAATAATAACACCTAATAAAATAATAACACCTTCTAATAAAATAATAACACCTAATAAAATAATAACACCTTCTAATAAAATAATAACACCTTCTAATAAAATAATAACACCTTCTAATAAAATAATAACACCTTCTAATAAAATAATAACACCTTCTAATAAAATAATAACACCTTCTAATAAATAATAACACCTAATAAAATAATAACACCTTCTAATAAAATAATAACACCTTCTAATAAAATAATAACACCTTCTAATAAAATAATAACACCTTCTAATAAAATAATAACACCTAATAAAATAATAACACCTTCTAATAAAAGCCAGACTATAATAAAGCCGGTATCACACGAGGGATTTTATAGTCAACATTCGATGATCAACATTTTTCTGGCAATATTTCTGGCAATATTGTGCACTGGTATCGGAGACTAGACTGATGGTGGATGAACTTAGGTAACGGAACAATATTAAATGTTGACCTCGTAAGCTGCCAGACCAGTGTTGAGGATAAAGGTTATGTGAAAAAGCGCTCGTGTGATACCGGCTTAACCCATTCAGGCTCTTGACGCATTTTGGCAGTTTGTTCTGGCTATAATTAGACGCTTTTATACAGCTTAGGAAGGAGCTGAGGGATTTAAAAGGGTAAAGACTATCTCAATTAAGGGGAGGTTTTTAGTTTGGTCTCTAGACCTCCATCAAGCTTAAGATTACACCCCCTTGAGCCCCTTTCAAGATAAATTTGTAAATTTTTCGGTAGAAAAATGTCCCGGTTGAAGGCCGGTTCCTCTTAAATTACAGGCTCGCTATCGCTCGCCAGGAAAAAATCGACACCAAAATGGGACGAAAGGTCTTAAAAGTAACATAAATGGGATGAAACTTCTTAACATCGCCAAACTAATGGGGCGAACGTTTTAAAACTTCAAAAGCAATGGGGCTAAACATAAGGGACAAAGAGGTAAAGAAAAAAATACCTCAAGTGGAAATCTCCCCTTAACCCTCTGATTTCCATATACCCTTCCGAATCTGAATACAATCGTCCAATAATAACCAAAAAATATAAATGAAACGCGTCATCGGAGCCTGAGAGGGTTAATCGTCTGGTGTATGAAAAGGGTTGAGCCGTTGAGGATTAAGACGAGTAGTTAACAGTGTATTCTAGCTAGCGGTAAACGATTTTATTAAGCTGAGGAAGGATCTATTGGAGTCTAAGAGGCATTATTAGTTTCGGCCCCTTATTAGATGCCCAGAGATCCTTCCCGAGTTGCATAAAATCGTCTAGTGAAAAATGGCGTCCATGTATCCTGGAAGTGTTAAGGGGAGGAAGTTGGTTTTTCTAGTCCCCTTTCTTCCTCATGTTTAGCCCCATTAGTTTTCAATTTTTTAGACGTTCGGCCCATTCACTTGGTGATTTTATGACCTTTCGCCCCATTTCTTTGTCATTATTAAGACTCTTCCTGTCATTTAGTCGATTTTTTTCCTGGCGAGCGAAAGCGAGCCTGTAATTTTCTACCGAAAAACTGTACTAATGTATCTAAGAGAAGCGAGGTCTTGGGGATGTTTATTTTGTATATTATTCTTGGTTTGATGGAGGTTTAGGGAGGAAATTTAAGCAAATAGTAATATAAAAAAAAAAAAAAAAAAAAAAACAACCAAAAAATAAACCTTCCCCCCTTAATGTAATCTAAAACAGTCTACGTAAAATACTAAATCATTGTCTCATTGCTTATCCTATGTATTTATTAACCCTTTCAAGCTCCAATACGCGTTTCTGTTCTGTTTTCTGGCTCCTATTAGACGATTTTATTCAGATTTATAACGGCATATGGAAGTCAGAGGGTTGATTGAGATAGTCTGTACCCTTTTAATACCCACAGAATTTTCCCAAGCTGCATAAAATCGTCTAATGATAGCCAAAATAAACTGCTAAAACGCGTCAGAGCTTCAAAGGGTTAATGTATACACGCATATGTTTAATTATATTACTATATATAATGCCAACGGTATACACACACGCTGCGTAATATTGCATGATACACAAGTGGCAATTTGGGTTGCAACTCTGGGTCTCTGGCAATGTATTTGATTAATTGTGGATATTGGGAGAATTGGCTGACTGGAATTGCCAAACTCAGATGTGATGTATTAAGGGGCTGGAGGCTGTTATGTTGGTCTGTTAATTCATTTATTCATTTATTATTTAGTTTCCTCGCTAGACCTCCATCAAGCTTAAAATTACACCCTCTAGGCCCCCTTTCTAGACAAATGTGTAAATTTTTCGGTAGAAAAATGTCCCGGCCAAAGGCCGCTTCCTCTTAAATTACAGGCTCGCTTTCGCTCGCCAGGAAAAAATCGACACCTAAATTGCATGAAAGGTCTTAAAATTGACAGAAATGGGGCGAAAGTTCTTAATTGTGGGGCGAACGTCTTAAAATATCAAAAGCAATGGGGCTAAACATGAGGGAGAAAGGGGTCCAGAAAAAAGTCCCTCCAGTGGAAATCTCCCTTTAAGCCAGAGTCACACGAATGCTTTTTCCGGCAATTTTCGATGACCAAGGTTTGTTTTCGTACTATTTGGAGGCTTCGATGACCAAGGTTTGTTTTCGTACTATTTGGAGGCTTTTTCACCTTGGAATCGGAAACTAAACTGAAGGTAGATTATGTTCGGTAAATTAATTATGATAAAACCTAAAATTCTGAAGATGCCAGATTACAATTATTGCCCGTGTTATGTCAGCACCATTGTCGGAAATACGGGAATAATGTCAGCTAATTAGAATACCTTTTTTTATCATTTAACCCTTAGGAGATACGATCACGCATTGCTTTTCAGTTTCTGGCTATTATGAAACGATTATATTCCTATTAGGAAGGGAAGGGTATGTGGAAGTCAGAGGGTTAATTCAGATAGTCTTTACCCTTATAATTCCCACAGATCCTTCCTAAGTTGCATACAATCGTCTAATGATAGCCAGAAAATGCGACATAATCTTCAAAGGGTTAATTACTGAAACATGTAAATAACAATTTACTTTGGCTATCAATAAACGATTTTGTATAATGAAGGCCAATCGAAGACATTAAGTCAACTATTTTGTCATAATGCATTCAGTAAAATACCAGTAGCATGTTATTGATATTATTTTAATAATTGTATATATACCGGTATATACAGTATATATACCTGTATATATTAATTTCATCGAATACATATAGTAAACTAATTTTAAGGTATTCAGGAAAGTAGCATCTTATCTACCATATTGTGGCCAGCGATGGGCGATTTTTACTTTGTCGGTATAGTGAGGACCTGTCGTTATCAAGTGTTTAACAGAGATGGGTCCAACATTCCCCAAGTATCCATACAACCAATATAAACACCTGATGAGGAGGAGCACTTTATGGACAACGTTTCACAGATAGCTTTATCAGGTCATTGTAATGACCTGAAGAAGCTATCTGCGAAACGTTGTCAATAAAGTGCTCCTCCTCATATGGTGTATATAGGCTATTCATTCTGTCAATTCTTCCTTTATTTTAACATTCTGAGAGAGAGAGAGAGAGAGTGTGAGCGAGTGAGTGAGTGAGCGAGTGAGTGAGTGAGTGAGTGAGTGAGTGAGTGAGAGAAAGAGAGAGAGAGAGATTGAGTGCGAGTGAGGTGAGGAGAGCACAGGTAAGGTGACAGTGTAATTAATAAGCTGAGTGGGTATGAAGGAGGCAGGTAGAGGCCAACACGTGAGGAGTAATATAGCAGGCAGGTGTTAGCAGGCAGGTGTGTGGTGTGACAGGTGTGTGGTGTAACAGGTGTAGATTGGCAGATGTGTGGTAGGACAGGTATGGAGGTGTAGGACAGGTAGGTAGGTAAGACAGTTGTGGTGGTGTGACATGTGTGTAGTGTGACATGTGTGTAGTGTGACATGTGTGTAGTGTAACAGGTGTGTAGTGTGATAGGTGTGTGGTGTGACAGGTGTGTGGTGTAGGACAGGTGTGGTGGTAGGACAGGTGTGGTGGTGGTATAGGACAGGTAGGTAGGTAAGACAGGTATGGGTCAGTGGCCGGAATAACCAATTACCTAACATACCAGCTGGTCATCCTGATAACTCCTTCACACGACCCTCCCTCCCCACCTCCCTTCCTTCCTCCTCCACTAATACACCTTCCCTCCCTTCACACCACCCTTCCTCCCTCCTCCACTAATACACCTTTCCTCCCTACCTCCTCCACCAATAGGCCTACACCTTTCCTCTCTCCTCCCTTCCTTCCTCCTCCACCAATACACCTTCCCTCTCTCCTCCCTTCCTAAACTATTACCTTTCCTTCACTAGGCCTATTCCTTTCTTTCACCATCACTCTCTCCTTCCTTCCTTCCATAATACCTCTTTCCTTCCTTCATTCATTCCTCCTTTCTCCCATCATCACTCTTGCCTTCCATCTACCTCTTCATACCTGCGCAACTCCGTAACTTTACTGAATATGTTAATTTGTTCCCCCCTCCCCCTCATCTCCATATTTCCCTCCCATATCCTCTTGAGCAATTTCCTCTCCCCCCCCCCACCCCACCCTTTATGTGTCCTAAGGTACCTGACCCTCTCCCCTCTCATTGTCATACAGGTACAGTACCTTTCTCAATGTATATTCTACTGTCATATTGTCTTTCTTCGCTACCTATCTAGCCTACCTACTTTTTGTGTTACCTTTCCCAACAACCTCAACCTCAACCTCTCTCTCTCTCTCTCTCTCTCTCTCTCTCTCTCTTTCTCTCTCTCTCTCTCTCTCTCTCTCTCTCTCTCTCTCTGTGGTGTACAAATGGACCAGTATGTGCCTGAGGCTAAGGTTGGAAGTACTGTAATCCAAACCTCTAAAAATATATCTTGTAGTCTATACGGTACATTGACAAGATGGGAATTAATACATTACAGCTTTTGTCTGAACCGTCTGTAGACTGGAAACTAGCTTATACTTGTTTTCCTCCTATTCAGAGTAATTAGCATTTACTTTTGTCCTTCTATTCAAAGTAACTAGCATTAATATTATTCCTTATATTCGGAGTATCTAGCAATTATGGTTTTCCTTCTATTCAAAGTAACGAGCATTTACTTTTATTTCTCCTATTCAGAGTAACTAGTTTTTACTGTTTTCCTTCTATTCAAAGTAACTAGCATTTAATGTTTACATTCTATTCAAAGTAACTAGCAATAATATTATCCCTTATATTCAAAGTATCTAGCAATTATTTTGTCCTTCTATTCAAAGCAACTATAGCATTTTATTTTATTCCTTCAATTCAAAGTAAATAGCATTTACTTTGTCCTTCTATTCAAAGTATTTAGCAATTACATATTTTGTTTTTATTCAAACTAACTAGCATTTACTTTTGTCTTCTATTCAAAGTAACTAGCATTTAAATATTTTCCTTCAATTCCAAGTAACTACCAATTATTTTTTCCCTCCTATTCAGAGTAACTAGCATTTACTTTTTTCCTTCAGACCTAACTGTCAATTTTAACAACTGCCCATTTTCTCCCTGTGCCTGCCCAGGGCCGAATGGTCTTAACCTTTAATTTCATGGTCGGAGGGAGAAGTGGGTGGGAGGAGAGAGTTCTAGTAATGTTATAGCTTACAACACGGTTTCATTTACATAGGCAACTATTTTTACTATCTCTCAATCTCATATTTTCTTGCATATTATCGGTCTCTTGACTATTGTTCTAAATATAACTATCAATCATTTCTCTAACTATTGTTCTAAAACAGTATACTATAAAATACTTCTCTAACTATTGTTCTAAATATACTATCAATACTTCTCTATTGTTCTAAATATACTATCAATACTTCTCTATTGTTCTAAATATACTATCAATACTTCTCTAACTATTGTTCTAAATATACTATCAATACTTCTCTAACTATTGTTCTAAATATACTATCAATACTTCTCTATTGTTCTAAATATACTATCAATACTTCTCTAACTATTGTTCTAAATATACTATCAATACTGCTCTATTGTTCTAAATATACTATCAATACTTCTCTATTGTTCTAAATATACTATCAATACTTCTCTAACTATTGTTCTAAATATACTATCAATACTTCTCTAACTATTGTTCTAAATATACTATCAATACTTCTCCATTGTTCTAAATATACTATCAATACTTCTCTATTGTTCTAAATATACTATCAATACTTCTCTAAGGGGAGATTTTCACTTAAGGGATATTTTTTCAAACCTCCTTCTCCCTCATGCTTAGCCCCGTTAGGTTTGAAATTTTAAGATGTTCGCCCCGTTAGTTTGGGAATTGTAACACATTTCGCCAAATTTCCGTCATATTTATGACCTTTCGTTTCATTTAGGTGTCGATTTTGTCCTGGTAAGCGTTAGCGAGCCCGTAATTTAGGAGGAACCGGGCTTCGGCCGGGACATATTTATACCGAAAAAAGTACAAATTTATATTTGTTTTACATTACGAAAAAGTGCTTCGGTTGGCCAAGAACAATGTGCAATACACGTCAGGAGCGCTAACCTCCTCAGCCACCTTCGATACCCACCCTCCACTATTATAGTCCCTCTCCATTAAGGGGAGGTGGGTCGGCTTTCTGGTCCCCCTTCTTCCTCATGTTTAACCCCATTAGTTTTCTGATTTTATGACGGTCGGTCGATAAGTTTGGAGATTTAAACACCTTTTGTCAAATTTTAAGACTCTTCATGCCATTTAAGTGTCGATTTCTCCCTGACGAGCGATAGCGAGTCTGTATTTTTAAGAAAAACCGGCCTTCGGCCGGGAAAATTTTCTACCGAAAAATGTACAAATATATCTTGAAGGGGGGTCAAGGGGGTGTAATTTTTAAGCTTGATGGATGGCTAGGGAACAAACTAAAAACCACCCCTTAATCGTTCATTAATGCAAGTCTCGAAGCCCAGTCTCTCTCTCTCTCTCTCTCTCTCTCTCGCTCTGTCTGTCTTTTTCTTTTCTGTGGAAGGTGCAGCAATCTACAGTATGTAACTCTCATTGGTCTTAACCCCCCCTACCCCCCCCCCACTTCCTCCCTCCTCCTACACCCTCCCCCCCAACCTATCTCCTTTCCTCTTACCATTCTTTCCTCTCTTTGTTTCGCCCCCCCCCCTCGCTTTCCCATTCTTTCCTCATCCCCCATAACCTTTCCTTACCCCCCCCCTCCTCCCTCCCCCTGCTTTCTCTCTCTCTCTCTCTCTTCTCTCTCTCTCTCTCTCTCTCTCTCTCTCTCTCCACTACACCACTCCCTCTCGTGTCAACATTCTTTTTGCATCGTCTCTCCCCCACTTAATTAACCAGCACCACACTTCTCTCTCTCTCTCCTCTAGGTCCTCTTCTCTCTCACTCGTACTCACTCTCTCTCTCTCTCTCTCTCTCTCTCTCTCTCTCTCTCTCTCTCTCTCTCTCTCTCACACACACTTTGCAATAAGCGTACTGCACTTTGCAAACTCTCTTTTTTCACCTTGAGAATCTCCTTGGAATGGATCGCAAGGTCTTTGAGATACTAACTATTCCATACAAGTAACTAAATATTCAATACAAAGAACTACAAGCAATTAAGATCTATATATTTTTGTATCTCTCTCTCTCTCCCTTTCTTGTTATTTCTATCTTTGTCATGTCCATTGTTTGTTTCCCTCCTTCCCTTCCTCACACAATGAATAACCTTTTCTACTCTCTCTCTCTCTCTCTCTCTCTCTCTCTCTCTCTCTCTCTCTCTCTCTCTCTCTCTCTCTCTCTCTCTCATTTTCCCTTTCTTTTCCATGCCCTACTTTCTCTTAAAATCTCTGTTCCTCCACTTTCATTTCTGCTTCCCTACTACCCTCACCTACCTTCCCGTCTCTCACTCTCACTCTCTCTCTCCCAATACTCCTGACTCATTGTCTTGTCTCCTTTCCTCGCCCACCCATATATTAACATTTACCGTACCTACCATATCTCTCTCTCTCTCTCTGTCTATCTATCTATTTATCTATCTATCAATCTATCTCACGAAAACAGTATTATTTCCTCTCTCTTTTTACCCACCCATTTTCTAACCTTTTCCAGATTGCTCTCTCTCTCACTCTCACTCTCTCTCTCTCTCTCTCTCTCTCTCTCTCTCTCTCTCTCTCTCTCTCATTAGGGTCGGACCACGTAACTAGGAGCCGTAAGATCTGTAGGTGTGTGTGTGTGTAACACTGTGTGGTGTGTGTGTGTGTGTGTAACTTCCAGACCAGTCCCCTTAACTACCTTGATAGTCTTGGTTTGTTTTCGTTATTTGTTTTGTGTTTGTTTGCCACTGTTGAAGAGAGAGAGAGAGAGAGAGAGAGAGAGAGAGAGAGAGAGAGAGAGAGAGAGAGAGAGAGAGAGAGAGAGATATAAATAAATGAGGAAAATTGAAGGAAAGATTGCGTGAGGCTGTACAAGGTTATACTGTACACTCTGGGCAGATCCCTCTTACGCCCAGTTCATCTCATCCGTATGGCTATCTAATTTATCCACGAAGTTCTCTACCACAGGTGAGTATACCCATTGAGGATAATGACGCGTTTTGCCCGATTATTGTGACTCTTACTAGAAGATTGTATTCAGTTTAGGGAGAACCTGTAGGCATGAAAGGACTTATTGACAAAGAAATAGAGCGAAAGGTCTCGTAATCGCCAAACTAATGGGGTTAACGTCTTACATAATTATTCAAAACGAATGGGGCTAAATGTAAGGGAGAAGGGTGTCCAGGAAATTAAACGAAAAATCTCCCCATCCCAGCACATTTCTCTACAAAGATCTTTTTTATAGCTGACTAAACCAGAGGGGGACATGGCAATTCCCCCCCCCCCCCCCCCACTATCAGCTCATTAGTTTGACGATTTTAAGACTTTTCGCCCACGTTCTTTGTCAACCTTTCGTGCCATTTAGGTGTCCATTTTTTCCTGGCGAGCAATAGCGAGACTGAAATTTAGGAAGAATCGGCCTTTGGCCGGGAAATTTTCTACCAAAAAATGTACTAATTTATCTAGAAGGGGGATCTTGGAGACGTGTTTTTAAGCTCGAAGGAGGTCTAGGGAGGAAACTAAAAATACAATATAATGATAAATAAATTGACCAATAAATAAACCCTGCTCTTGTAATTCATGTACCCAAGTTGGAAAGAAATATCTATATTAATCCCCCACAGGGCATAGTGGAGTGATTATTAGTGGAATGTGTGGTAGGAATTTGATGGTGCCCTAATTTGTGGTACCTTAACCCTTTCGTGTACCTGGAAGACGTACGGTACCTGTGTCTTCCTGGGATACCGTACTTAAGGGGAGGTTTTTAGTGTGTTTCCTAGACTTCCATCAAGCTTGAAATTGCACCCCCTTGATCCCCTTTCAAGATAAATTTTTAAATTTTTCGGTAGAAAAATGTCCCGGCCGAAGGCCGGTTCCTCTTAAATTACAGGCTCGCTATCGCTCGCCAGGAAAAAAATCGACACCTAAATGGGACACGTCTTAAAAGTTATATAAATGGGGTGAAATGTCTTAAAATCGCCAAACTAATGGGGCGAACGTCTTAAAATCTCAAAAACAATGGGGCTAAACATGAGGGAGAAAGGGGGCAAGAAAAAAATCCCTCAAGTGGAAATCTCCACTTGAAAAAAATCCCTCAAGTGGAAATCTCCCCTTAAGGGGAGATTTCCACTTGAGGGATTTTTTTCTTGCCCCCTTTCTCCCTCATGTTTAGCCCCATTGCTTTTGATATTATAAAACGTTCGCCCCGTTAGTTTGGCGATTTTAAGACATTTCTTTAGCCCCATTGCTTTTGATATTATAAAACGTTCGCCCCGTTAGTTTGGCGATTTTAAGAACTTTCACTTCAATTTAAGACCTTTCGTGCCATTCAGGTGTCGATTTTATCCTGGCGAGCGATAGGGAGCCTGTAATTTAAGAGGAAACGGCCTTCGAATTTATCTTGAAAGGGACTCAAGGGGGTGTAATTTTAAGCTTGATGGAGGTCTAGGGAACAAACTAAATACCTCCCCTTAAGAGACAGAAGCAAAGATGGACACTGGAATAAGTACCGGTATAAGAGATACATAATCACAGAATAGAGATGAAATTAAGGGGACATGGGCCGGTTTTCTGGACCACTTTCTCCCTCATGTTTAGCCCCATTAGTTTTCAGATGTTAAGATGTTTGACCCATTAGTTTGTCGATTTAAGACCTTTCGTGCTATTTAGGTGTCGATTTTTCCCTGGCGAACGATAGTGAGCCTGTAATGTTGTAAGAACCGGCCTTCGGCCGGAATTTTTTTCTACCAAAAAATGTACACATTAATCTAGAAGCGGGATCTAATGGATATTTTTTTTAAATTTGATGGAGGTGTAGGGAGGAAACTAGAAAAATAATGAATACATGCAAAAATAATGAATACATGCAAAAATAATGAATACATGCAAAAATAATGAATACATGCAAAAATAATGAATACATGCAAAAATAATGAATACAAGCAAAAATAATGAATACATGCAAAATAATGAATACATGCAAAAATACATGCAAAATAATGAATACATGCAAAAATACATGCAAAATAATGAATACATGCAAAAATAATGAATACATGCAAAAATAATGAATACTGCAAAATAATGAATACATGAAAAATAATGAATACATGCAAAATAATGAATACATGCAAAAATAATGAATACATGCAAAATAATGAATACATGCAAAAATAATGAATACATGCACAAATAATGAATACATGCACAAATAATGAATACATGCAAAAATAATGAATACATGCAAAAATAATGAATACATGCAAAAATCGCCCAAAACGAGAACCATCCCCCCTTAAGCCCTTCATAACCGAGCCGTCGTTTCCATTGTATTCTGGCTATCATCAGACAGTTATATATTTAGCTTAGGAAGAACATGAACCCATTAAAAGGCTTCAAAGTATCTTGAGTCACCCTTTAACTACCACAGATCCTTCCTTAGCTATATATAAAAGCCTCTAGATATGTTTGAAATATTAGAACAAGTCATGCTCGGTAATGAAGGGGTTAAGGGGGTTGACCTGCTTTTTGTTATTTCTGTCCTTTTCTCTCTTTCTCTGGCTTGTATCCATTCGGCCCCATTCAGCCAACTATCTTAAGACGTTTAGCCCCATCTAGGTGTCGATTTCTTCCTGGCGAGCGATAGCGAGCCAGCATTATATGAAGAAATCCGGCTTCGCCAGAGAAATTTTTCTATCGAAAAATGTACAAATTTATCCTGCTGTCAAACAAAAATAATAAATATGCTGGCTCGCTATCGCTCACCAGTAAAAAATTGACACCTGGATGGGGATAAACGTCTTAAAACAGTAGGCTGAATGGGGCCAAATGGATGCAAGCCAGAGGAAGATAGAAAAGGACAGAACAAAAATAGGTCACTCCCCTTAAAGGCCCTTGTGGTCATCAGGGGAGTTTAGAAACCTTTAGTTTAGTTTTTTCAACCCCTCCAGTCGTCTTGGAGGGAGCTTACTGGCAGAACAATAATTTTGGAGTGCTAATTATGATAATAGGAGAATCATACACATCTACTGTATAATAAGTGGCATTTTAGTAGCCTGAAAGGGCTAATTTGTGGTACCCTAATTTGGTGCCGACTAGTAACGTGGAAGAAAGTTAAAATGTGGGATGGGATGGGAGACCAGAAGATGAAGGGGTATACTGCCTCACCACCCATAACGAGGGGCGTCGCGCTCCTTGGTGCCGCTAGAAGAGCGGCGAACACATCAAAAGGTATCAAAAGGTATGTTACTGACGGGTTAGTTTCTACAACACTAATTATGGCATTGCGAACGGTACCAATTTCTTGCTATATTTATTTTTTCTGTATTTTCCTGGTCCTATCCAGAGTGAAGTTTGGCAACCTCCACCTAATTTTGGCCGTTTCTGTCTGCCTCTTTTACCGTCTTACTTTTCCTTCTGGAGTCAGGGGGCTAGGAATCCTCCTCCCCTTGTATAATTCACCTACTACACGATATAGAGAAAGGGCCGAGGGAATGCGAAAGTGATCCCGGACCCTAAGAAATATCTTTAACAGTTTGTTTCAGTTCGGACTCTGTCTCGAATCGGCCACCCCCATCTATGGGGTATGTGCCTGAGTATATACATACATACATAGATACATACGGTCATAGACTACAGTAGATCTGGACTGGACACGAACATGGAACTTTGAAGTAATCGGAGAACGAACCCCTAAGTTCGAACCTCGAAACCGCGAAAATGTGATATTTTCGCGGTTTTCGAGGTTCGAACTTGGGGGTTCTTTCTCCGATTTTGGGTCCCTTACTGCAAAGTTCCATTTTCGTGTCCAGTCCAGATCTACTGTAGTCTATGATACGATATATATTTTCGTTTAGTTATAAATCCCTTTACACAATTGCAACTATATTATAAGCTACCCAAGAAGAGAAGTACTTTGTTTGAAATGCATTCTTGTATTTAACTAGGCTAAAGTGAAAAATATGTATGAAAAAATAAATAAAATAAGAATCCGTAGACTGGAAGGCATGGGGATAGATTAGCCGTGAGATAGGAGGGCATAGATTAAAGCAGGGAGCACACAAAAGACAGGGGGGTATAAATAAGGTAGCATGGGTAGGCCTATGGGTACACGTACACGTACACGTACACACACACACACACCCACGCTCACACACACACACACCCACGCTCACACACACACCCACGCTCGCTCACACACACCCACGCTCACACACACCCACGCTCACACACACCCACGGTCACACACACACCCACGCTCACACACACACACACACACGCTCTCACACACACACACACACACACGCTCACACACACACACACACATGATTGTAAGTTGAGGAAAGTTATATGTAAGTCTGATGTAAGAAAGTTCAGCTTCCCGTATAGAAGCATTGAGTGTTGGAATAAGTTGGATGGGGAGGTGGTGGGAGCAAGAAATATCCAAACTTTTAAAGCAAAATTGGATAAATGTAGAGAGAGAGACAGGACAACACGAGCTTAGGCTCAAATCCTGTATACTACAATTAGGTGAGTACAATTAGGTGAGGTGAGTACACACACACACACACACATACACACACGGGCGCGCCTACACACTGGCATGGGTAGGCATACAAAAAATTGTAGAGTCAAAATCAATAGTTCACCAAAATTCTTGTTAAAATTGTGTGTAAAATCCAGAGAATGGATTATATATTCGACACGTCTACGAGGTGAAGCATACAACACTATGATATACCGGTATACTATAATAACATATGATGTACTATAATATAAAACATAATCAATGTATGAGGACTGTCAAAGTTAATTGTATCATAACTAAACATTCCGCACTTTATGTGAAAGAACTTTTAAGGGGGGGAACTTTAAGATGGTTCACTTTTTGGTCGATTTTGGCATGTATTCATATTTTATTTTTTCTAGTTTCCTCCCTAGACCCCCATAAAAAAAAAAAAAAAAAAAAAAAAAAAAAAAAAAAAAAAAAAACGCCCTTCTAGATAAATTTGTACATTTTTCGGTAGAACAAATTTCCGGCCGAAGGCCGATTCTTCCAACATTACAGGCTCACTATCGTTCGCCAGGGAAAAAATCGACACGTAAATAGCACGAAAGGTCTAAATATTGACGAAGAAATGGGGCGAAAAGTCTTTAAATCGACTAACTAATGGGGCAAACATCTTAACATCTGAAAACTAATGGGGCTAAACATAAGGGAGAAAGTGGTCCAGAAAACCGGCCCCTCCCCCCTTAAACAACAATGCTAGGTAGAAATAAGAAAACATAATTACACTGTATATATATTTGTTAAGACCTTTAAACAACTTGCAAGGAAGAATCTCGAAAATTCCATCACTTTTTTGATTGGCAGTAAGAATTTCAGCAACAAGGAATAAAGAAAAGGATAAAATTCCTCAAGTTTTTTTTTAAGAGGGTGATGAAGTAGACGGCAAGGGTTAGGGAAAAAAAAAAAAAAAAAAAAAAAAAAAAAAAAAAAAAAAAAGAGGGTCCTCATAAAACACAAGGGCTTGGAGTCATGGTGTAGCTTTGTAGTTGTATCTTACTCCTCGTTGTTTGTTATATTATATTCTCTTGCACTCCTTTGCACACTTTCTTCACTATCATTTTACCTACCTACCTACCTATCTACCTTCCGTCCAGCCTACCTACTTACCTACCTAAAAATGTACAAATTTATCTCGAAGGGGTATCTTGTAGATCAATTATTAAGCTTGATGGAGGTCTAGGGAGGAAACTAAAACAATAATGAATAAATATATATGAAAAATAATAAATACCCCCTACCCCCTTAACACCACCTAAAAAAAAAAAAAAAAAAATATATATATATATATATATATATATTTTCGATACTCTTATTTGAACCGCTCATAATATAATGATAGTGAACTCATTTCATGGTTCGTTATCCACAAGAGTAGCTTCACCTAATAATACACATTATTATGGTATAACCTTTTTGAAACTAAGTGCATATACGCAGCCCAAATCCACTTCATACTTCCAGCTTACCGGTACTTACCATCCAATTTGCATGTGCTCATTAACCTTATTTAACCTCCTTGGGTCGAATTACCTGCCTCCCTACCTAATACCTACCAACCTACCTACCCACCTAACAGCCTACCTATCTACCTAATACCTACCCACCCACCTACCTGCCTAATACCTACCAACCTACCTACCCACCTAACAGCCTACCTATCTACCTAATACCTACCCACCCACCTACCTGCCTAATACCTACCTACCCACCTAACAGCCTACCTATCTACCTAATACCTACCCACCCACCTACCTGCCTAATACCTACCAACCTACCTACCCACCTAACTACCTAATACCTACCAACCTACCTACCCACCCACCTACCTGACAGCCTATCTGCCTAATACAAAGGAGTACAAAGGAAATCAAGCAACAACAGATCTAGTGACCCTTCTAGGCTGCTTGTCCTCCAAAACACTGAGGATCAAGTGTCCAAACAGTGGTTTAGAGTGGGTAAGGGAACATTGGAAAGGGAACTAATGCCCTGCCACTAACGTGGCAGGACTAGGAAGTTAGTAGGGGACATATGGGTTAGTAACTGAGGGGAGGATAAAGTTATTCATTTACAAACGCAGTCAGTCGCGGGTTTGATGCAAGATATTTGTCTAGGCGGAATTTAAATGAATCAACGGTGCTGCAGTCTATAACGTCTCTATAACGTCTATAACCTACCAATCTACCTACCCACCCGCCCACCTGACAGCCTACCTACCCGCCAGCCTACCAACCCACCTACCTACCGTACCTATCTACTCACCAGCCTAACTACTTACCAAACTACCTACCTACCTGCCTGCCAGCCTACATCCCTACATATCTACCTTCTTGCCAGCCTATATACCTACCTACCTACCTACCTACTTACCAGACTACCTACGGTACTGCCCAGAATACGAGCCTGCATCCCAGCCTACTTCCCGGCCTGCTATCTTCCGAGAATACCTCAGAACCAGCCAGCCTGCCTGCCGACCAATGGCCTGCCTCGCGCCACCTGTCTTCCGATCACACACCTGGCCTGTGATTGGTCGGGCCGATTCTGTCATGCCTCAGCCTTCTCTCAATGTCATTCCCCCTCCCCTCCCTCCGTGTCACTCCCCCTCCCCTCCCTCCCTCCCTGTTATTCCCCATCCCCTCCCCTCCTTCATTGTGACCCCCCTCCCTGTCATTCCCCCTTCCTCCCTCCGTCCCTGTTATTCCCCCTCCCTCCCTGTTTCCCCCCTCCCCTTCCTCCCTGTTCTACCCCCTCCCCCCTCCCTCCCTGTCAATCCCCCACCCCTCCCTCCCTCCCTCTCACGATTCATTCTCATTACCCCATTCTCTCTCCCCACTCCCTGTGTCTATGTGTAACCTATAGCTAACCTGTAGGATAATAAAGCATACCGGTACTATTTTCCTCCCACTCTCTGTTACATGGTTAGTGCACTGAATTTCGGTGTGAGTGTCCTAGGTTCGATCCTTGGAGTGCCACGTGTATTCATTAGTTTTATTGATTGCATTAATTAGGTTTATTTGTAAGTTAATTGGTGGGTTGGTGATAATTTGAATTAATCCAGTACCAGTATATATATAACTTCTTTCCACAACTTTCAGTGACGACAAACGACATGACAGTTTCGACTCTCTCTGGCGTCGCATTTAAAGAGGATTCCATATGGCTATAGTCCGTTCATTCTAGGTTGGGCAGAAATCGTAACCCCTAACCTCTCGTAACTCAAAAAGGACAGGAGTAATCGAGCTAATATTTATACCAAATAGGAAGACTTGGCCAGGGCATATGTGTATTAATTGACAACTCATTTGCTTCAGCCCATTTTGAGTTACAGAGGTTAGAGGTTACGATTTCTGCCTAACCTAGAATGAACGGACTATAGTTTATAATATTATCATACTCCTCTTTCGTCAACCATTGCTCCGGTATCAGTCCTAACCTTTCTTGCTCGCTCTACTTCTCACTTCACCTCTCCTTCCTTCGACTGTCAACCTTCCATCCATCATTATCATATCTTCACTACCTCCTAATTCGTTGCGTCAATCCACCCTCCTCTCTTTCCTTCTTTCAATCCTCATTCGCCTTTCCTTCATTCTTAGTGTTAATCGCCCTCCTTTCTTCCCTTCTACTATCAATCCTCATTCCTTTCTTCCTCATTCGTAGTGTCAATCGCTCTTCTCTCTTCCCTTTTGCTATCAATCCTTATTCCTCTCTTCCTCATTCGTAGTGTCAATCGCCCTTCTCTCTTCCCTTTTGCTATCAATCCTTATTCCTCTCTTCCTCATTCTTAGTGTTAATCGCCCTTCTCTCTTCCCTTCTAATAACAAGCCTTATTCCCTTCTCCCTCATTCTTAGTGTTAATCGCCCTTCTCTCTTCCATTCTGATATCAATCCTCAATCATTTTTACTTCATTCTTAGTGATTAATCGCCATCCTCTCTTCCCTTCTACTATCAATCCTCATTCCCCACTCCCTCATTCTTAGTGTTAATCGCCCTTCTCTCTTCCCTTCTTCTATCAATCCTCATTCCCCACTCCCTCATTCGTTCCATCAATCACCCTCCTCTTCTATCAATCCTCCTTTCCTCACTCCCTCATTTGTGGTGTCAATCTCGCTTCTTTCTTCTCTCTATGTCTCCTCCCTTCTTTTCCATCCTCCTTCTTTACTCTCTCTTCTCTACGCTTACTCTTACTCTCTCATTATCTCTCTCTCTCTATCTCTCTTTTTCCTCCCGCCACTCCTTCGCACGACCACTTATATGTTAATACATTTCTCTCTCTCTCTTTCTCTCTCTCTCTCTCTCTCTCTCTCTCTCCACACACATATCACTTAAGGGGGAACTGCTTTAAACCTATACAGCGCCCAAGCAACTTCATTAAAACCACAAGCAGAGTACATGAGGGCGAACAACTTTGCTTTCAGTGAGAGAGAGAGAGAGAGAGAGAGAGAGAGAGAGAGAGAGAGAGAGAGAGAGAGAGAGAATAGAAACCATTGCTACATAACCAGAAACTTTGTCCTATATTATAAACTACCGGTACGTGTCCGTGTGGTACAGAATAGTTGAAGCATTATAAAATGTTCATATCATTAAATGTCATCCACAAATAATAAATTAATTAATAAATGCATAAATAATAAACAAATAATGAAAAATATAAATACCAAATAAATGCATAAATAATAAACAAATAATGAAAAATATAAATACCAAATCTGCAAATTATGACAAATGCATAAATGATTATACAAAAATGAGAATCATATATTTTCTTGCATAGGAATGCTAAGAAAGAAGTTCCTTGCTCTCAAGGCTATACAACTGCATGCCTAATCCTGCAAATAATATACATGATGTTTAGGCCCTTGTTCTAAGTCCAGTATGGGTTATAAGAGAAAGAGAGAGAGAGAGAGAGAGAGCGAACGAGAGAGAGAGAGAGAGAGAGAGAGCGAACGAGAGAGAGAGAGAGAGAGAGAGAGAGAGAGAGAGAGAGAGAGAGAGAGAGAGAGAACGTAAACAAGGCAGAGCAGGCAGTCGGACGGTCATGTTCATCAATAACTGGATTCTGAAATTTCTGAGACTAATTTGCATATTCAGATTGATACTTTGATACACTTTTCAACCGGAAGTCTAATTAGCTTTTCTGGCACGAGAGATTCAATTAACCCTTTCGGTATACAGTAGATCATTTAATTATATTATGACGAGCACCAGACAATTGTTACTAAGCTTTGGAAGGACCCCTGGGAAATACAAGGTTAGTCTTTCATTGGTTTAATTAATTAGGGTTATTTATAAGTTAATTGGTGGGTTGGTGAAAAAATAATATGAATGAATTAATTAACCCTTTGAGTCCCACAGTCTTAAGGGGAGGTATTTAGTTTGTTCCCTAGACCTCCATCAAGCTTAAAATTACACCCCCTTGAGTCCCTTTCAAGATAAATGTGTAAATTTTTCGGTAGAAAAATGTCCCGGCCGAAGGCCGGGTCCTCTTAAATTACAGGCTCGCTATCGCTCGCCAGGATAAAATCGACACCTGAATGGCATGAAAGGTCTTAATATGGGGTGAAACTTCTTAAAATTGCTAAACTAATGGGGCAAACGTTTTATAGTATCAAAAGCAATGGGGCTAAACATGAGGGAGAAAGGGGTCAAGAAAAAAATCCCTCAAGTGGAGATCTGCCCTTAACTAGTCTTAACCCCTTCTATACCGACGACATCTTTGTATAATATTCTAGCCACTATTAGATGACTTTATGCAGCTTAGAAAGGGTCTCCATTAATTAACAGGCATCGAACTATCTCACTTAAGGGGAGGTTTTTAGTTGATTCCCTAGACTTCCATCAAGCTTAAAATTACTCCCCCTTGACCACCCTTCAAGAAAATTTGTAAATTTTTCGGTAGAAAAATTTCCCGGCCGTAGGCCGGTTCCCCTTAAATTACAGGCTCGCTATCGCTCGCCAGGAAAAAATCGACACCTAAATGGCACAAATGGTCTTAAAATTGACAGAAATGGGGCGAGGGTTCTTAAAATCGCCAAACTAATGGGGCAAGCGTCTTTAAATCTTACAAGCAATGGGGCTAAACATGAGGGAGAAAGAGGTTCAGAAAAAAATCCCTCAAGTCGATATCTCCCCTTAACTCTTTTTGCGACCACAGATCCTTCTTAAACTGCACAAACTCGTCCAAATATAGCTAAACTAAAATTTATAAAACGTGGTCGGTACGGAAGGGGTTAATAATATCGTCCAATAATAACGAGGATATGATTAATCCGTTCAGTATCGGTAACGTGTTTCTTATTGGATTTCAGCTACATTTAGACGATTTTATGAAGCTTAGGAAGGATATGTGGTAGCTAAAAGGATGGATTGAGATAGTCTGTTGCCTTTTAATTGGTTAACCCTTTCGATATACAGTAGCCATCATTTAACTATATTCTGGCGAGCACTAGACGATTTGTACTTTGGAAGGCCCCCTGGGAGTTACAAGGTTTAAGTACTATCATACATAACCCTTTGAGTCCTACAGATCTGTCCTAATCTAAATAAAATCGTCCAATAATAACGAATATATGTTTAATGAATGCGTCATAATGTTGTCTTCAACAGCATATACGGTGTATTTGTGTTTTAATTACTGTTCGAAGTTATACAGAAATATGGGTTCCATGTCATCTCAACCAGTAGACCATTTCAACCAGTAGCTCTCAACCAGTGTCAAATTAACCCAGACCAACCAAACCAGTGCCAAAATATAGTACTAACCTAACCGTATTGGTTGATTTGGTACTGGTTGAGAGCTACTGGTTGAAATGGTCTACCGGTTGAGTTGACCGGTCACCAGAAATATGGTACCGTAACAGTTTGTTTTTGGAAGTTCTTGTGAATTACTTTTATAGATACTCTCCTTTCTTTATAATTCCTTGTATCACTCTCTCTCTCTCTCTCTCTCTCTCTCTCTCTCTCACACACACACACACACACACACATACTCACTCTCTCTCACACACCTTTATTCTTCTAATCTCGCTCTCCCTTTACTTCTTATTCTCTCTCTCTCTCTCTCTCTCTCTCTCTCTCTCTCTCCCTTACCTTTATTCTCCACACTCTCTCTCTCTCTCTCCCACACCTTTACTCTCGTCTCTCAGGTTCCCCTCCCCCTTATTTACATTACCTCTCTCTCTCTTCTCAACCATGACGCAATATTATTTAGTTTCTCTAATATAAATTACTGTATACCCACAAATATTCATCTTCTCCTTCTCACTGTTGATATTATGATGATTATTATTATTATTATTATTATTATTATTATTAGTAGTAATAGTAGTAGTAGTAGTAGTAGTAGTATCATTATTACCCTATCGCCTACCTCATTTATATATATGTTTTGTCTTCCCTCCTTCTACCCTCCAATAAAAATCACTATCATCATCATATCATCTGTTATATTTTATAGCATCTTTTGTATTCTTCTTCTTCTTCTTCTTCTTCTTCTTCCTCTTCTTCTTCTTCTTCTTCTTCTTCTTCCCCCAATGCCCTCCATCCACGCGTCTTTCCTTTAACCTTGCCTCGTCATCGTTCTCTTCATCTATTTGTTAGTCTCTCACATTACTGTTACCGTATTATGATGATGATGATGATGATGATTATGCTGATGATGATTATGACGATTATTATTAGTAGTAGTCGTAGTATTTTTATTATTATTATTATTATTATTATTATTATTATTTTTATTATTATTATTATTACAATTATTATTAAGGGACTTCGTTTTCATAGTCCTATTCTCCTGTTTCATCTTCTTAATATTATCTTTCTTTTACTTGTCCTTGTCATCTTCCTCCTCAATTTAAGGGGAGATTTCCACTTGAGGGAGTTTTTTCTTGACTCCTTTCTCCCTCATGTTTAGCCCCATTGCTTTTCTAATTTTAAGACGTTCGCCCCATTATTTTGCCGATTTTAAGAACTTTCAACCAATTTCTGTAAATTTTAAGGCCTTTCGTGCCATTTAGGTGTCTATTTTATCCTGGCGAGCGATAGCGAGCCTGTAATTAAAGAGGAACCGGCTTTCAGCCGGGACATTTTTCTACCGAAAAATGTACAAATTTATCTTAAAAGGGGCTCGATGGATATCTAGAGACCAAACTAAAAACCTCCCCTTAAGTCTCTCCTCTCACCCCTTCCTTCAGTACTCCTCACCATTTCTTTGTTATGCATACCGTACTGTTTGTTCATGTACACTCTGATACCATAGTCTCCACCCCACTCATACATATTCCTGGACTTCACCCTGTTTCTAACTATGGAAGTATATCTCTGGACACCATCTGAACAATATAATGTTCTATAAATCAACTACAAAACTTAATATCCTAGTTTAAGGGGGGTGGGGTGGGGGGACCTGTTTTGGTTCTGTCCTTTTCTATCTTTCTCTGGCTTGTATCCATTTGGCCCCATTCAGCCTACTGTTTTAAGACGTTGATCCCCATCCAGGTGTCAGTGTTTTACTGGTGAGCGGTAGCGAGCCAGCATATTTTTTATTTTTGTTTGACAGCAGGCTAAATTTGTACATTTTTCGATAGAAAAATTTCTCCGGCGAAGCCGGATTTTTTCATATAATGCTGGCTCGCTATCGCTCGCCAGGAAGAAATCGACACCTAGATGGGGATAAACGTCTTAAAATAGTTGGCTGAATGGGGCCGAATGGATACAAGCCAGAGAAAGAGAGAAAAGGACAGAAATAACAAAAAGCAGGTCACCCCCTTAATGAAAAGAAATGTCTATCCAAAAATCAACCCAGACAGTTATAATTGCATAAAGAAAAACACATATGGGATCCAAGAATTTGTTTGAGTGGTCTAGAGAGTATGGTATCCGAGTGTACACAATCTTACCTTCTTCTTCTTCTTCTTCTTCTTACCCTGATCATCTTTCTTTCCTAAACCCCTTCATTCAGTTCATCCTGACACTCTCAGTTCACCCTCTCTTATCTTCAAACTAAGCTCAAACTATTAAGGTACAAAGGAGTACAAAGGAGTACAAAGGAAATCAAGTAACAACAGATCTAGTGACCCTTCTAGGCTGCTTGTCCTCCAAAACACTGAGGATCAAGTGTCCAAACAGTGGTTTAGAGTGGGTAAGGGAATATTGGAAAGGGAACTACTGCCCTGCCACTAACGTGGCAGGACTAGGAAGTTAGTGGAGGTGTGGTGGAGTGGTCTTGCCACTGGCCTGGTAATCCAAAGGTCCCGGGTTCAAATCCTGATGTATCAATGGGAAGATATTATTGGGATGGAATTTGTGCTGTACCTGGTATCAGTGCATTACCACAAGTCCACCGAAACGTCAATAAAATACCCTCATTGTTCCCTGATTAAATAGCACTGTATGAATATTCCCATATTCAAAATATGCTATAGGGGTGCAATGCCTGGTGAGTTATCTGCTCAACAGGTGGCGTTGTGTGTGTGTAAGTGTGAGAGTCCGAGTGTAGGGGGTGAGACAGTGAAGCACGGGAACGAGGTGGCTTCAGAGATGGGGTCGTTTCGGGCCATGAGTGAGCACCGTGCCTCATGTGAAGGCAAGATGGCAGGTGCTCGTTGTGCTCTACGTGCTTCACATGTCTCACTCCCTAGACTGGAACAAGACCTCACGGGCTTCACTGTTCATTGTAAAGCGGTGAATGTTAAGGCTCTCAGCCTATGCCCAAGAGGAAGCAAGTTGGAATATAGAAAAAAAAAAAAAAAAAAAAAAAACGGTGACGTCCTTCTCATTATAGCCTGGCACCTATTTTAGACGATTTTGTTCAGCTTAGGAATGACGTCTACCCATTAAAAAGGCTACCATCTATCTCAATTAATCCTTTAAGCTACCATCTATACTTCCAAAGCTTCAGACAATCGTCTAAATTTAACTGAAGGTAAAAATAAAAGACTTCGCTGGTACACCCCTCTCATCCCCTCCTTTGTAGCACGATTTCTCAAGTTAAAGGGCTACTATGAAGGACAAAAAGGTCTATAAACCCAGCTGGAGACTCTCGTAATGCTTCACCTTCACTTAAGGGATGGTTTGTAGTTATTTGTTCACTTATGTACTGTATATATTTATGATTTTCTTTAGTTTCCTCCCAAGACCTCCAGCACGCTTAAAATAATACCCCGAAGACCTTTTGAGAGATTTTTTTAAATTTTTCAGTGGAAAAATATCCCGGCCGAAGGCCTATTCCTCCTAAATTACAGGATCGCTATCGCTTGCCATGAAACAGTAGACATCTAAATAGCACAACAGGGCTTAACATTGCCAAATTAATGGAGCAAACGTCTTGAGTTATCAATACTAATGGGGCTAAACATGAGGAAGAAGGGGGTCCATAAAAATCAATCCTTCCCTTAATGTTACCTCGCTATCTCTCCCCCTCCTCCACCCCCCTTTAATCCCTCCCCTGCAGCTGTGAACACGTGGCAACCCTGGGAGGTGCGACACGTGCCAATGTTATGTAAACAAAACGTGAGGAAGGGGCGTGGCTTGGAGCTTAGCAGGTGAAGGGTTCCTATGGCCTTCTCTTGACACTTGATTGATACTTTTACAACACACATAACAAAGCCACTCCAACAGCTTCCTCTCTCTCCAACACCCCTTCTCCCCTCTCTACACTCTTCAGAACAATAGGAAAAGTAGAATGTAGATACGAGGTGCCATTGTAAAGGCTTATCCCTCAATACCTTCACCAGGCCTGACTACCTGACACTTGATAACACCTCTTTTTTTTTGTTTTTTTCAATTTGTGACGTAAATGTTATACTTTAAAGAGAATTATGTGGTCTAATATCAACCATTTTACTCCCCCTAGACTTACTTACTTTAGACCCCTGGCAACATGAGCTTTTGACATCATCTAAAATCAGTTGTTACACTTTTTTTGGTAATAATAATGATAAGCTTTATTTGATCCTTAGATAAAAAGATAATACTACATAATAACCTAACTCTTTGATGAATGAATGTAATACGAATAACGATTGATAATTATTGTTCACTCTTGTTCTACTGAGTTAACATTAGATTACTCCCTCGATATATTGTATTCAATTATCTAAATGTCTATCTCCATTAAACTGACAACATATCATTCAATGTATGCAGCCTACAACCAGCGATAACCGAAATTGAAAAAAAAAAAAAAAAAACAAACAAAAAAAAAATCATTAAAGCTGGCAAAAAAAAAAAAAAAAAAAAAATTACATTGTCAAAGAAAACAAGTGTGCTTAACGTCTCTACATTATATACTCAGGTTCAATCTCCACTTTTCCTATACAAACGTATTTAGTATAATCATCATAACATTCGTGTTGTTTGTTCTAAACATACTTCTTCCTCGAACTAAACTGGCACGTGCTGGAATGCCAAATTATTGACACTCACTGATATTTTATGCAATAACAACCTTCCAAACGAATCTTACATAATCTTACAATATTAGTTATCCATCACTCATCACAATTACTTCTCTTGATTTTCGAGTCCATTTGATCTAAGTCTACGCTAACCAGCAATGTAATGTATTGTAACATAACCTAATCTAACCAAACGTTAGCTGATCAGCATTGTAATGAAATTTAATGTAATGTATTGCAACATAACTAAATCTAACCAAGTCACAGCTAACCAGTAAGGTTATGTAATGTACCGGTAATGTATTGTAACGTAACCTAATCTAACCAAACTTTAGAATAGCCTATGCTGAACTAAACCAAATCTACTGTACTCTATATACCGAAATAATAGAGCCTAACCAACTACAAAAATAAAAAATAAAAACCTTTTGATTTGTAGATAAACTGATTCCTCGGCAAAAGTACCAGTAATTATTGTGTATTCATTATAAGTAGGCCAGATACATTGAACTATATCCTCTGTAACTCAAAACGGGCAGGAGCAAATGGGCTGTGAATGTCCACACCTATTCCCTGGCTGGGCTGACATCCCTGAAGTTGGCCAGATATATTGACCTATATCCTCTGTAACTCAAAAAGGGTAAGAACAAAGGGGCTGTGATTTTCCACACTTATTACTTGGCTGACTCTTCCCAAATGGTAGATATAATATTAGCTTGATTATTCCAATATTTTTCTTTTAGTAATATAGGTTAGTGGTCAAGAATATTGGCCTACATATAATGAATCGAGTATAGGCATCATGTGCAATCTTCCACTGCTACCTCCTTTGCATAAATCAGCTGACAACCCTGAACACACCTATTGCATCGTCTGGCAACCCCAAAAGGATTGCTTGCATCACCTAACACACCCAAACACATCTATTACATCTCTTACATAATTTAATAACCCAATTCATAAATGTTTACATCTCTTTGGCTTCATATGCTTAACTCTCTCTTGACCCCCCTACAGTATATGCACCAACCTATCTTCTCTTAAGGGGAGGTTTTTAGTTAGTTCGCTAGACTTCCATCAAGCTTAACATTACAGCCCCTAGACCCCCTTTCAAGATAAATTTGTACATTTTTCGGTAGAAAAATGTCCCGGCCGAAGGCCGGTTCCTCTTAAATTACAGGCTCGCTATCGCTCGCCAGGAAAAATCAACACCTAAATGGCACGAAAAGTCTTAAAATTGACAGAATTGGGGCGATAGTTCTTAAAATCGCCAAACTAATGGGGGCGAACGTCATATAACATCAAAAACAATGGGGCTAACCATGAGGGAGAAAGGGGTCAAGAAAAAAATCCCTCAAGTGGAAATCTCCCCTTAAGTCACCCCTATACGTACTCTAACGTCCCTCAAATCACCCCTAGGTATAATTCTTGCACCCACTGTCGGGGTCCATATGTTTAAGGGGGTACTACTCACTTTTTATGGACCTCCTTCTCCCTCGTGTTTAGCATATTAGTGTTGAGGTTTTAAGATATTCGTTCCATTAGTTTGGCAATTTTGAGACCTTTCGCCTCATTTTTGTTGTCAATATTAAGACCTTTCGTGCCCTTTAGGTGTCGATTTTTTCCTGGCGAGCGATAGCGAGCCTCTTATACGAGAAGGAACCGGCCTTTGGCCGGCACGTTTTTCTACCGATAAATGTACAAATTTATCTTGAAAGGGGGTCTAGGAGGTATTTTTCTAAGCTTGACTGAGGTCTAGCGAGGAAACTCAAAAATAAATAAGTATATAGTAAGTTTATTATTTTTGTATTTATTATTATTATTATTATTATTATTATTATATTATTTTATTTACATAATATATAGCCCAAAAAAACCTTAATGTCTCATACAGTTTGCCCTCCCATATACCCCTATACATTCACTATATCATATCTTACATCACCCTCATACATAACTCTTTCCCCCCTATGTATATGAAGGAGACAGAAGGCAAAGATGTCTGTAACAAGTGTCTCCCCATAAAGTTTAGAAGAGTTAATACATTTGTTGTTGGTGTATTGGGAAGAAGTGTACTGGTGTGCTTGCTTAGTGTAGTCAAATGAATAGGAGGCGGTGTTTGTAAGAGCTAGCTGGATTACTCTGTATAGGTGAGACACAAATAAAAATAGTGAGGGAGGCCAGACAAATAACACAGAAGTTCCAGCAACTCCTCATCACATGAATATGAGGCCAATTGGTGTCTACAATCTCACCAGCATAAACCTGTGGATCACCTAACAACCCTATGCCTATTTCTTGCATAGGCGAACATCCCTATACATTCATACACTTAAGGGGGGGGTCACCTGTTGTTTTTCCTCTTTTTTCTCTCCTTTTCTCTTTTTCTCTGGCTTGTATCTATTCGGCCCATTCAGACAACTGTTTTAAGACTGTCAATTTCTTCCTGGCGAGCGATAGCGAGCTAACATTGTATAGACAAATCCGGCTTCGCCGGAGACATTAATTTTCTATCGAAAACTGTACAAATTTAGCTTGCTGTCAAAACAAATATATATATATATATACATATATATATATATATATATATATGCTGGCTCGCTACCGCTCGCCAGGAAAATATTGACACCTGGATGGGGTTAAACGTCTTAAAATAGTAGGCTGAATGGGGCCGAATGGATACAAACCAAAGAGAGAGAGAGAGAGAGAGAGAGAGAGAGAGAGAGAGAGAGAGAGAGAGAAAGAGAAAAAAAAGCGAGGTGGGCTCCCTTAACCTCTCATATGATCCCTTGCAACATGACTTATGCAACATTGTTCTGGTATTACCCAAGATAAGCGAACATCTCTATACATCCACACACCTTACTCTTGCAACATGACTTATGCAACATCCCTCTGATATTACCCAACACCCTCAGGTATTTTGTTTTCTTTTTCTGTGCAGCCTTGAACAACAGACTTACACAATTGGCCAAACAGCCACATTTAGTCTCTACACTTCCCGATCCATCTCTATTCTTGTAAATCACATTCTTGACTATGAAAATGCCGTCCTTAAGGGGAGATCTCCACTTGAGGGATTTTTTTCTGGACCCCTTCCTCCCTCATGTTTAGCCCCATTGCTTTTGGTATTATAAAACGTTTGCCCGATTAGTTTAGCGATTTTAAGAACTTTCACCCCATAGTAAGACCTTTCGTGCAATTCAGGTGTCGATTTTATCCTGGCGAGCGATAGCGAGCCTGTAATTTAAGAGGAAACGGCCTTCGGTCGAGACATTTTTCTACCGAAAAATTTGCAAATTTATCTTGAGGGGGGTCTAGGGGATGTTCTTCTAAGTTTGAGGGATGTCTAGCGAGGAAACTAAGAATTTATGAATAAATGAATTTCTAGGCCAAAAACAAACAGTCAGTGTCCCCTTAATAACGTGCATGCTTTATCAATATCTCTCTCATTCTTCTCCTCCTTCGTCTTCTTCTTTCTTGGCTCACCCTAAGGCGCGACGTCTAACCAACCTCTCCCATCATTTTGACATTAAATTCGTCCCTCCCTCTCCCAACCCAACCTGATACCCTTCCTCCCTGCCGCCCCCCACCTGTCCCTTTACCTGTCCCCACCCCTCCTTATGTCATCCCTCCCCCACCCTGTCCCCTTTCTTCCCCCACTCTGCCACCATTCCCCTTCCCTCCCCCCCACACTGCTAACCCCTCTCCCACTATTCTACTCGTCCCACTCTTCCTAACCCAACCTCACACCTCTTCTCTCTGCACCCCCACCACTTCCTAGCTATCCCTCCTCCCTGTACCCCCCCCCCCCTCCTTCTGTCCTTTTACCTCCCCCACACCCCCATTCTGCCGCCCATCTCTCTTTCCTCCCCCCACTCTGTCATCATCCCTCCCTCCACCCCCACTCAGTGATCACCCTCCAACCCCCATTACCCCCCCCTCCCCCATTCTGGTAATATCCCTCCCTCCACCCCCACTCTGCCACCATCCCCGCCCCTCCCCCACTTTGCCACCCCCCCTCCCACTCTGCCACCATCACCGCCCCCCTCCCACACTTTGCCACCCCCCTACCCTACTGTCCCCCCCCCATCCCACTCTGCCACCATCCCGCCGCCTGCACCCCCCCTCCACTCCCCCCCCCCCCCCCCCGCCTCCCCCGCCGCCTGCCACCTGCCCCTCAGTCACATCACCGTGGGCTTCTCTGTCACGGCCCCCGCCTGCCACCTGCCGCCCCAGCCACCTACACTTTGGGCAGGTCCGCTCTTCCACCATCATAATCTGCAGCTCTATAATCGGCCTCAAAGTGATGTACACAGCTGTTCGCTGTGTAAAGAGTGACCAAGATTTATAACCCTTTCAGTATATTATGACGTATTCTTTCATTTTATTCTGGCTATTATTAGACGATGTTATTAAACCTAGAAAGGGTCTGTGCGAGTTAACCCCTTTAGCAGACTTTGAGTGCAATCTAGGTGTCGATTTTTAACTAACGAGCGATAGCGAGCCTGTAATTTTAGAAGAAACCGGCCTTCGGCCGGAACTTTTTTCTACCGAAAAACTTACAATTTTATCTTGAAAGGGGGGTCCAAGGGGTGTTTTTAAAAGCTAGATGGAGGTCTAGCGAGGGAACTCAAAATGACTATATAAATAATTAAAAAAAAACAAAAAAAAAAGCAATATAAGGGGATATTGCTTATCACCATTCTTATCATGATAGTCAATTATACTTCCATCAAGACACAAACACAGAGGCATGTAAATACAAAGATAGGCCTACCCCACTGAGCTAATCAATTATGTACAGTCGCGCTAATAAGTCATGTCTCGGCACCAAGTATGTTTTGATCAATAATTGGTATCAGCAATATCTAAGCTTCATTTCTTCATATCGAGTGAAATGTACAAACATTTTCCCACACTTACCCACCCTATTCAACATCTGACAGACATTAATACAGCACAGAGTGATCCAAACTTAATGACAGCTGGGACATCATTTATTAGGTCGATTGTACAGTACAGTCGCCCACATTAGTTCTGTTCCTCGTCGTGATCTTATGCATGGAAGTAAAATAGTATGGATGAATTGCGAGAGTGGTTTATTTTGATTATCAGTTAAGGGGAGGTATTTACTTTGTTCCCTAGACCTCCATCAAGCTAAAAATTATACCCCCTTGAGTCCCTTTCAAGATAAATTTGTACATTTTTCGGTAGAAAAATGTCCCGGCCGAAGGCCGGTTCCTCTTAAATTACAGGCTCGCTATCGCTCGCCAGGATAAAATCGACACCTGAATGGCACGAAAGGTCTTATTATGGGGTGAAAGTTCTTAAAATCGCTAAACTAATGGGGCGAACGTTTTATAATATCAAAAGCAATGGGGCTAAACATGAGGGAGAAAGGGATCAAGAAAAAAAAAATCCCTCAAGTGGAGATCTCCCCTTAATTAACTATAGGTAGCGCCAACGAATTTGACAATAATCTTGACCCCTGACCTCTCTGTATCTCTAAAGGGCCTAGGGCAAAATGGCTGTAAATAGCCACACCTACTTCCTGGTGGACTCTTCCTAAAAAATGATAGAAACGTCAGTCCATTTGCTTTCATTCACTTCGAGTTATAAGATTTCCACTTGAGGGATTTTTTTTTTCTTGACTTCTTTCTCCCTCATGTTTAGCCCCATTGTTTTTTCTAATTTTAAGATGTTCGCCCCATTATTTTGACGATTTTAAAAACTTTCAACCCATTTCTATCAATTTTAAGACCTTTCGTGCCATTTAGGTGTCGATTTTATTCTGGCGAGCGATAGCGAGCCTGTAATTTAAGAGGAACCGGCTTTCAGCCGGGACATTTTTCTACCGAAAAATGTACAAATTTATCTTGAAAGGGGCTCAACGGGGTGTAATCTTAAGCTTGAAGGATATCTAGGGACCAAACTAAAAACCTCCCCTTAAGGGAATCAAGATTATTGTCAAGTTCGCTGGCGCTACCTACAGTCAGATGAATCAACCACTGCATAAACAACTACACTCGTAATACACTCATACGCGTTATATATCCACGCATAAGATCACGGAGAGGAACAGAACTTGTGTGGGCTACTGTACGGTCGCGCTAATAAGTCATGGCTCAGCTGTCATTATGTTTGGCTTTCTCTGTGCTGTATTAATGTCTGTCAGATGTTGAATAGGGTGGGTAAGTGTAGGAACATGTTTGTATATTGCATTCAATATGAAGAAATGAAGCTTAGATATTGCCGATACCAATTACTGACCAAAACATACTTGGTGCCGAAACATGACTTATTAGCGCGACTGTACATTTGCACTCACATCAAATAATTAGTCATGAATATCGACGTTAGTGTTCTCGCAGTTTCCGATAAAACATTTTGATCACGTAATAAGTGAATAAGTTATTACCGTTACGTGTTTTTAGCGCTATGAGATGAAAACTGCATACCTATCCCTGCGAACACCTTCTTCCTAACATATGAAGAAATCCTAGCCCAAATCATGTAGCCAATGTTAAGGATGCGGGTTATCTTCAAATCCGAGAAGTTAGGTCAAATTAATAGAACCACCACCATATGCGAACTGTTATTGTTAAACGATCAGCTTTTAGTCTACTTTCTATGTAAATGGCACTGCATCAATACAGTTTCTACTTATATCTATCTATCTATCTATCTATTACCGGACGCTTTACTCCCCTTAATGAGGGTGGCCATACACAGAAGGCCCCCAAGCGGACCTATGCCCTGTAAGAGGGACAACCCGAGCCAGTTTACTGAAGGACTTACAGGATTGACCACTCAATTTAGGATCCGCCCGACTCCGAGGCCCTCTATGTATCTTGTTAGCACTATTTTTCTACAGTGGTGTTCGGCTAGTCCATCCACTAACCTGCCTTACACCGAAATAAGCAGTACGGATTTGTATCAGGTTTAATCCAGGTTGCCGACCAAGGCTGACGAGTCCCATCCACCCGGATTTGTATAAGGTTGTCTCCCCTAGATGGGTTGCGGACCAAGGCTAACGAGTCCCATCCACCCATAAAAGCTCTTATATAAACGGTATATATATATATATATATATATATATATATATATATATATATATATATTTTTTTTTTTTTTTTTTTTTTTTTACATTTAAATAATTTTCTTTTAAATCTACCTAAACCTTACTGGATCAATATTATATACCGTGTGCAGCTACAACTACAATATTTCAACTATAGTACACTGTAGATAGCAAGGGGTACAAACAAGGTATATAATAACATTGGTAAATATATATGGATGATCATTTACCCTTCCATCCTTATATTGTTTATGAATATCAATATACACTTGTAAGGCTCAATTATTATGAATACTTCAATTAACCTTTTCACATATTATTTAAGGGAGGATGCTTCACTTTTTGGGCGATTTTGGCATGTATTCCTTATTTTTCTAGTTTCCTCCCTAGACCTACATCAAATTAACAAAAAAAACATCCATTAGATCCCCCTTCTAGAATAATTTGTACATTTTTCGGTAGCAAAATGTCCCGGCCGAAGGCCGGTTCTTCCAACATTACAGACTCACTATCGTTCGCCAGGGAAAAAATCGACACCTAAATATCACGAACGGTCTAAATATTGACGACGAAATGGGGCGAAAGGTCTTAAAATCGACTAACTAATGGGGCAAACATCTTAAAATCTCGATACTAATGGTGCTAAACACGATGGGAAAAAAAAAAAAAAAAAACGTGCCATGTCCCCTTGAACTCACAATATTTGCCGGTGTACTATATTATTCTTATTACTCCTACAAGAACCACTCCTCTCTCTTTCTTTATACTACCGGTCCCATTAAACTCCCCAGACTCCGTGAACTCCCTAACCAAACAAACCCGTCCTGAACAAACATTACCGGATTAAGGGGGGGTGGGGGGGGGTGGGACTATTTATTTGATCATTTATATATTTATATATTTATATATTTATATATTTCTTAGTTTCCTCCCTAGACTTCCATCAAGCTTAAAACAAAATACCCCGAGCCCTTCCTTCAAGATAAATTTGTACATTTTTCGATAGAAAAATGTCGCAGCCGAAGGACGAATTATCTTAAATTACAGGCTCGCTATCGCTGGCCAGGAAAAAATCGACACCTAAAAGACACGAAAAGTCTTACTATTGGCAAGACTTGGACGGTCTTAAAATCGCCAAATGAATGAGTCAAACCTCTGAAAATCTGAAAACTAATGGGGCTAAACATGAGGGAGAAGGGAGACCACACAAGCGACCCACCTCCCCTTAACCAACAAGGAATCTATTGTAGCTCCTGGACAGAAAGTATATATGTAGTTAGAATATAGTTGAGTCACCCAGCAGTATGTATTTTCCTCTTTCATGAGCACATAATAACTACGGTACACCCAAAATGAAGACTGATAATAATGTCGATAAAATGTTAACGAGAGTAGTCAGGAGAGCTAGGAGTACACAGTAAAATATGTACTCTACGATTTACTGCATAATAATCATCATCATCATCATCATCATCATCATCATCATCATCACCACCACCACCATCATCATCATCATCATCGCAATCTTACTCTCCACTACCACCAGCACCACCACCACCCTTGAAGGCCATTTTTTTTTTTTTTTTTTTTTTTTTTTTTATATGTATGAAGGAGACAAAAGGCAGAGCTGCCCTTGATACCTAGCATTAATTGCCACTTAAAACGAGTTTTCTCCACCCCCTGTTCTTTCGCTTTCTTTTCATTCCTTTCGTTCTGTTTCTCTAATACAGTCATGAGTCATAATACCTGCAAAGACAATCCAACCTTAACTAAGGTCACCTAAGGTTGTGTTCCCTACCTTTTACTTTTAGTGTGTGGGCTATTATACCTTGGTCACATTTATCGAATGCCTGGTGCCTTAGCAAAATCGATGTAAATGACATCCACGTTTTTCTTTCCTTCTTGCGATTTAGGAATTTTGTCATAATGTTCCAAAAGTTGTGAGAGACATGATCTTCCCGCTCTGAACCCATGTTGACCGACCGTTGTTGTGATTTTGCTTCGCAGGACTCTCTTGAAAACTTTAATGATGTGGGAAGTTAAGAGCTACCGGGCGATAATTTTTTGGTAGTGCCTTACTCCCTCCTTTATGCAGTGAGGCAATTATTGTGTTTTTCAAGCTGCAATTATTGTGTTTTTTCAAGCTGCAATTATTGTGTTTTTCAAGCTGCAATTATTGTGTTTTTTCAAGCTGCAATTATTGTGTTTTTCAAGCTGCAATTATTGTGTTTTTCAAGCTGCAATTATTGTGTTTTTCAAGCTGCAATTATTGTGTTTTTCAAGCAGCAATTAATGTGTTTTGCAAGCTGCAATTATTGTGTTTTTCAAGCTGCAATTATTGTGTTTTTCAAGCAGCAATTAATGTGTTTTGCAAGCTGCAATTATTGTGTTTTTCAAGCTGCAATTATTGTGTTTTTCAAGCTGCAATTATTGTGTTTTTCAAGCAGCAATTAATGTGTTTTGCAAAGCTGCAATTATTGTGTTTTTCAAGCTGCAATTATTGTATTTTTCAAGCTATATGGTATTTCACCATTGTCTAGACTCCTTCTCCACACTATAGCCAGGGGTTTTGAGAGGTTTTCATTACATTTCTTCATTAGGATCGAATTCCAGGAGTCCGGGCCTGATGCCGAGTGGGAAGGCATGTTGGAAATGCCTCTTCTATGTCTTTTGGACCAAAATCAATATGCAGAATCTGGGGAGTTTCTGTAGGGGAGTTTTCCATGACCATATATTTTGGTCTCTGATGGCTCACTGAAGGCCATTTCATACTGCCAGCGTAAGAATTCGGTCATTTACTTTTTGTCCCGTGAATGACCCATGTTCTGTTATATCCCAGATGTTAAACAACTTGGCTTTAAAGATTCAAACATTCAAATGGGTGTGCATGTATTATAGCTCATGACTGTACACTCGCGGACAAATAAACATTCTTTACACTTTAAGACATATTATATCGTGGCCTTAAGTTTTAGAATTTCTTCCGAACTGAATCGAAGCTTTGTTATGAAGTTCGGATCTAGTATTTGCACTTCGGAGGTTCATTTGGCTGTTCGAGGTTTCATATTGGACCTGGATTCCTGTCTCGGAGTGTACGGTAATGCAGCAAAATACTCATCAATCTTATAATACGACACAGCACTCAATAGATCCGTTTTGTCGCATTTTGTTTTCTGATCCGTTTTGTCGCATTATATTTTCTTTGTCTTCGTTTATTGTCAGTAAAATATTCATCACCCTCATAATAGGATACAGTACTTGAGAATAGATCCGTTTTGTCGCATTTATTTTGTCTTCGGAGTCGAACCACTGACAATAATCAGTGGTTCGACTCCGGACGAAACCTTTGAATGAACCAAAATGCATCAACGGATCACGGAGTAGAAACGTTGACTGCGAACACCTCTGATTCCCACTTTAATAATAAACGTCGCTCATCCATTTCAAATTTTGTGTATTATATTGCATTTTTATAAGGAACCAATATTTTAATAAAATACATTTTCCATTCTGAGCACCCCCCGCCCCAACACACACTCTCTTTTACACACACACACACACACACACACACACACACACACACACCTTTTCTCTTTCCCCACACACACAACACACACACACACCTTTTATTTTTCCCCACACACAGAACACACACACCACAACTATTATCTCTCCTCTCACACACAGGCACACACACACCCACATACACCCAGCCGTCCCCCCAGAGAGGCCACACGCCAAGGTAACACTCAGCAGTGATGTCTGAGGCTTGCGTGAGGCCTGGACAATGGGCGGGGGGGGGGGGGGTTGAAGTGGCCAGGTGGGTGGTAGGGTGGGGGGGGGGGGACGGCGGCAGCAGTAACGGCGAGAGAGTTGAGGAGGGTGGGAATAGGGGGTGGGGGCTACGGGGGAAAGGTGGGGGCGGAAGGCAGTAACGGTGAGAGAGTTGGGGGGGAGGGGTGTACGGTCGAAAGGTGGGATAGAGGGTGGTGTGGGGTACTTTGGGTGAGATGCATGGGAGTGGAGTTGGAAGGGAGTGGGGTGGATGTGGTACTGGAGGGAGTTAGAAAGGGAGAGGAGTGGATTGAGATGAGTAGGGAGGGAGGGAGGGTGTGGAGTGAGATGGGTGGGAGTGTGGATGGAGTGGGAACAGAGGTGGGGGTGGGTGGGTAACGTGGAAGGTGGTGGGGTAGGTTGGGAGAGGGTTGAGTGGGGTGGGGACAGGAGAGTGGGTGGTAAGGGGGGAATGTGGAGTGGGATAGAAGGGAGTGAGGACAGAGACGGTGGTGGGCTGAGAGAGTGGAGTAGGTGGGACTATGGATGGAGTGGTAGCGGACAAGACGGTGGTAAGTGGAGCAGGGTGGAGTGATGTTGGGAGGGAGGGAGTGGGGTGAGAGTGGAGGGTGGAATGGTGGTAGGCTGAGAGAGTGGGGTGGGGTGGGGTGGGGTGAGGTGGGGGAGGGAGGGAGTGGGGTGAGAGAGAAGGTTGGAACGGTGGCAGGTTGAGAGAGTGGGGTGGGGTGGAGGAGGTAGGTGTTAGTGCAGGGGGTGAGGGGTGGAGACTTGGGAACACAGGCACGGTGGCAGGTTGAGAGAGTGGGGTGGGGGTGGGAATGGTGGAGGTTAGTAGTGGGGGGTGGAGGCAGGCTAGGGGAACACAAGACACGGTAGCAAGTTGAGACTGGGTGGCACAATACTTGGTCGTGAGGCTGGGAGGCAAGCTGGCTCAATAGTTGGTTCAAAGGTGGAAGGCAGCTTAAAGGGAGGTATTTAGTGTGTTCCCTACTTTTTCATCAAGCTTAAAATTACACCCCCTAGACCCCCTTTCAAGATAAATTTGTACATTTTTCGGTAGAAAAATGTCCCGGCCGGAGGCCGGTTGCTCTTAAATTACAGGCTCGCTATCGCTCGCCAGGAAAGAATTGACACCTTAACGGCACGAAAATGTCTTAAAATTGACAGAAATGGGGCAAAATGTCTTAAAATATCCAAACTACTAGGGCAAAGGTCTTAAAATCTCAAAAGCAATGGGGCTAAACATGAGGGAGAGAGGGGTCCAGAAAAAAATCCTTCAAGTGGCAATCTCCCCTTAAAGGGAGGTTTGCATTTATTTAGTTACCGGCATTTATTTATTTATATATACCGTAATTATTTGTTTTTTTATAATTGTGTCCCTAGACCTCCATCAAGCTTAATAAGATACCCCCAAGACCCTCTTTCGAGATACATTTGTGCATTGTTCGGTAGAAAAGCTGGATCCTCCTATATTGCAGGCTCGCTATCGCTCCTCAGAAAAATGAATCGACAACTAAATGGCACGAAAGGTCTAATCATCGCCAAACTAAAGGTGCACATTTCTTAAAATATCAAAACTAACGAGATAAAACATGAGGGAGAAGGGGGTCCCGAAACCCACCTTAAATCCCATTAATAGGAGGAAAACAGCTGTCAAAGGGTGGAAAACAGTGACACACAGGCTTAAGGGCAGATATGGCGCTTTTCTAGACCACCTTCTCCCTCATCTTTAGCCCCATGATTTTATGAACCTTCGCCCCATTTCTGTCAATTTTAAGACCTTTCCTGCCATTTAGGTGTCGATTTTTTCCTGGCGAGCAATAGCGAGCCTGTAATTTAAGAGGCGGGACATTTTTCTACCGAAAAATGTACAAATTTGTCTTGAAAGGAGGTCTAGGGAGCGTCTTTTTAAGCTTGATGGAGGTCTAGGGGGCGTCTTTTTAAGCTTGATGGAGGTCTAGGGAGCGTCTTTTTAAGCTTGATGGAGGTCTAGGGGGCATCTTTTTAAGCTTGATGGAGGTCTAGGGAGCGTCTTTTTAAGCTTGATGGAGGTCTAGGGGGCGTCATTTTAAGCTTGATAGAGGTCTAGGGAGCATATTTTAAAGCTTGATAGAGGTCTAGGGAGCATATTTTAAAGCTTGATAGAGGTCTAGGGAGCATATTTTAAAGCTTGATGGAGGTCTAGGGGGCGTCTTTTTAAGCTTGATGGAGGTCTAGGGGGCGTCTTTTTAAGCTTGATGGAGGTCTAGGGGGCGTCTCTTTAAGCTTGATGGAGGTCTAGGGGGCGTCTTTTTAAGCTTGATGGAGGTCTAGGGGGCGTCTTTTAAGCTTGATGGAGGTCTAGGGGGCGTCTTTTTAAGCTTGATGGAGGTCTAGGGGGCGTCTCTTTTAAGCTGATGGAGGTCTAGGGCGTCTTGTTTAAGCTTGATGAGGCAGGGCGTCTTTTTAAGCTTGATGGAGGTCTAGCGAGGAAACGAGAAAACTAATAAATAAATGAAAAAATCGACCAAAAAGTGAAGGATCTGCCCTTAAGGGGAGATTTCCACTTGAGATATTTGTTTCTGGACCCCATTCTCCCTCATATTTAACCCCATTAGTTTTCTGATTTTAAGACGTTCGGCCCATTAGTTTGGCGATTTTAAGAATTTTCGACCCATTTCTGTCAATTTTAAGACTTTTCGAGGTGTCGATGTTTTCGTGGCGAGCGACAGCGAGCCTGAAATTTGAGAGGAACATGACAGAAGTGACAGAGGATATAACATGACAGACACTAAAGAAGGCACGGCAGTAGAGAGGGTGATGACGAGTGATATAAGTCTGGCAAGAAGAAAACTGGTGCCAGATAGCCCAAAATAGAATCTATATAAACACCATATGAGGAGGAACGCTTTATTGACAACGTTTCGCATAAACACCATATGAGGAGGAACGCTTTATTGACAACGTTTCACATAAACACCATATGAGGAAGAACACTTTATTGACAACGTTTCGCATAAACACCATATGAGGAGGAACACTTTATTGACAACGTTTCGCATAAACATCATATGAGGAGGAACACTTTATTGACAACGTTTCGCATAAACACCATATGAGGAGGAACACTTTATTGACAACGTTTCGCATAAACACCATATGAGGAGGAACACTTCATTGACAACGCTTCGCATAAGGAGGAACACTTCATTGACAACGCTTCGCATAATTATACTCATTGGCCTGATGAAGCTATATGCGATATGTTGTCAATAAAGTGTTCCTCCTCATATGGTGTTTATATTATATTCAAAGCATATTTGTATCAATATAGAATCTATACAACAGAGAGGGATCATGGCGGAAAAAAATAAGTACCGGTAGAAGGTGAAAAAGGCCAAAACACTAGACGGCGAGAATTGATGAGGTGGTATGAGAGATGGATGAGAGAGCCAAGGAGAACATGAGGGGGGTGATGATAGACGGATAGATGCATGGAAGAGATAGAATGGTAGCCTGAATTGGCATAAATGCAGAATGAAATGAAACGAACAAATTGTTGAATGAGGCAGCAGAGGGGAAGGAGGTAAAGAGGTGAAGTAGGAAAGAAAGACGGCAATAGTTGGGGCGTGGCATAGAGAAAAGAAAGTGAGCACAGAGTCGTAGGAGAGATAAAGAAGAAGAAGAAGCGGAGGAGGAGGGAAGAAGGAGAAGGAGAAGGAGAAGGAGAAGGAGAAGAAGAAGAAGAAGAAGAGGCGGAGGAAGAAGAAGAAGTTAGCGAATGGTGAGATATAACGGAGACAGAAAACAGTGAGAAATAACCCGAGTTGAAATAATAGAGGTAGAAAGCAACTTTTGACCGTACCTGTACAGTAAATAAGAACGTAGGTAGTGAGGTGTAAAGGGTACGGTATGAGGTAAAGGGTATACAGGTACGTGTGAGCTATAATGAGGTAATTGAGGGTAGGCAGGTACAGTGTGTGGAGGGCTGAAGGAAGGAAGTAGTGAGGTGTAGAGGATACGATATGAGGTAAAGAGTGTACTGCACGTCTGAGGCATAATTAATGAGGTTTGACAATATCAGGTCATTAGAGGAGGTAGATAGTGTGTCTGGAGGATAAAGGAAGGAGGTAGTGAGGTGTCAAGGGAACGATATGAGGTAAAGGATGTACTGAACGTCTGAGGTATAATTAATGAGGTTTGACAATAGTAGGTAATTGGGCAGGTACAATATTAGAAGGGCTGAAGGAAGGAGGTAGCAATGTAGGTGTAAAGAGTACGATATGAGGTAAAGGGTGTACTGCCCGTCTGAGGTGTAATTAATGAGGTTTGACAATAACAGGTAATTAGGGGAGGCAGGTAGTGTGTGTGGACAGCTGAAGGAAGGAGGTAGTGAGGTGTAAGGAGAACGATATGAGGTAAAGGGTGTACTGCCCGTCTGAGGTGTAATTAATGAGGTTTGACAATAACAGGTAATTGGGTGAAGCATGTTGTGTGTGAGGAGGGCTGAAGGAAGGAGGTAGTGAGGTAGGTGTAAAGGGAACGATATGAGGTAAAAGCTAACATGTGAGCTATAATGAGGTTTGACAATAACAGGTAATTGGGGGCAGGTAGGTAGTGTGTGTGGAGAACTTAAGGGGGCCCACCTCGCTTTTCTACCTTTCTCTCCCTCTCTCTTTGGCTTGTATCCATTCGGCCCCATTCAGCCTACTATTTTAAGGCGTTTACCCCCATCCAGGTGTCAATATTTTCCTGGTGAGCGGTAGCGAGCCAGAATATATATATTTTTGTTATGACAGCAAGCTAAATTTGTACATTTTTCGATAGAAAAATTTCTCCGGCGAAGCCGAATTTCTCCATACAATGCTGGCTCGCTATCGCTCGCCAGTAAGAAATTGACACCTGAATGGGGATAAACGTCTTAAAACAGTTGGCTGAATGGGGTCGAATGGATACAAGCCAGGGAAAGAGAGAAAAGGAGAGAAAGATTAAAAAAAACCGGTGACGGTTAAGTGAGGTAGGTATAAAGGGTACGATATGAGGTAAAAGGTATACAGGTACGTGTGAGCTACAATGAGGTTTGACAATAGCAGGTAATTGGGCAGGTAGGTAGGTAGAATGGGAGGAGGGCTGCGGGCCAGGCATGTACAGTACCCTCCACAAGTTCCGTTCCTCTCTGAGATTATATTTATGAAAGTAAAGAGAGTATTATTGATTTAGGAGAGTTCCTTGTTAAGCAGTAGTTAACCCGTACAGTACCGGCGACGTCTTTTTCATCGCATTCTGGACACTATTAGACGATTTTATTCAGCTTAGGAAGGACCTCTAGCAATAATAAGGCTTCACACTTTCTCCACCAACACTTTCCACTTTTAATTACCGCAGATCCTTCCTAAGCTGCATAATATCGTCTATATATAGCTAGAATAAAATATTACGCACGTCGCTGGTACCGTACTCAAAGGGTTAATTCACCTTCTTAGGGAACTGTTAAGGCGAGATGGGCGTATTTTTTACTTATTTATTTATTTATATTTTTATTATCGGTTTAGTTTCCTTCCTAGACCTCCATCAAGATTTAAAAAAAAAAAAAAAAAAAAAAAAAAAAAAAAAAAAAACACACACACACACACACACTCAAGACCCCCCTTCAAGATGTATTTGTACATTTTTCGATAGAAAAATGTCCCGGCCGAAGGCCGATTCTTCTTAAATTTCAGGCTCGCTTTCGCTCGCCAGGAAAAGATCGACAGCTATATTGCATTATTGGTCATAATATTGGCAAAAATAATGGTGACAGATCCTAAATAATGGGGGCAAACGTCTAAATATCTCAAAACTAATGGGGGCTAAACACGAGGGAGAAAAGGGGGGGGGGGGGGGGGGGCCGGAAAAAAAAAAAAAAAAATCCATTCTAAACTTAATGACACTATATTTTTGAACTTTCATAAAATATATAAATATATAATAATCTGGAGGAGAGAGAGAGAGGAACAGAGAGAACTTGTGGTGCCTGGAAGGAACTGTACACAAGGTATATATATAGGTATAAAGGATGACTGTTGCTGTTGTTGCTGTTGCTGCTGCTACATTCCACAGATGAGCACTTTAAGAGGGGTAGCGGTGATTTTTGGGTATATTTATATATTTAACCATTTATTTATTTTTTAGTTTCCTCGCTAGACCTATATCAATCTTTAAAAATACACTTCCTAGACCCCCTTTCAAGATAAATTTGTACATTTTTCGGTAGAAAAACGTCTTACATTACAGGCTCGCTATCGCTCGCCAGGAAAAAATCGACACCTAATTGGCACGAAAGGTCTTAAAATTGACAGAAATGGGGCGAAAGTTCTTAAGATCGTCAAACTAATGGGGCGAAAGTCTTAAAATCTCAAAAACAATGGGGCTAAACATGAGGGAGAAAGGGATCCAGAAAACAATCCCTCAAGTGGAAATCTCCCCTTAATCTGACAATCTTACGAGCGAAATAAGATATGATTTGTGAAGGGGGTGACTGGAACAATTGAAGACTGCATGGCTGAAGTGCTTAATGTTCACTATAACTCTTTTTAAGGGGAATCACCGGCTTTTTTGTTATCTCTCTCTCCTATTTTCTCTTTCCCTGGCTTGCATCCATTCGGCCCCATTCAGCCAACTGTTTTAAGACGTTTATCCCCATCCAGGTGTCGATATTTTCCTGGCGAGCGATAGCGAGCCAGCATTGTATGGAGAAATCCGGCTTCGCCGGAGACATTTTTCTATCGAAAAATGTACAAATTTAGCTTGCTGTCAAAACAAAAATATATATGTATGCTGGCTCGCTACCGCTCGCCAGGAAAATATTGACACCTGGATGGGAGCAAACGTCTTAAGACAGTAGGCTGAATGGGGCCGAATGAATACTAGCTAAAGAGAGAGGGAGAGAAAGAGAGAACAAAAAAGCGAGGTGGGCTCCCTTAACCAAGTGTGTCTGCGGAGTATTAAATCCGACTATACAATTCCGGTGTGAAGTGCGTGGGAGGCGGATACGAACGCGGGTACAAAGAGTATGAATGAAGGCAGACGGATACAAGATATCCAACCAAGCTCATGTTCAAGGCAATGGCTTGGGGTACAGTCCAGTCACGGTCAGGAATGCTTGAACACCCCTCAAATGGTAAAATTAACATAGACAAAAAAAAAAAAAAATAAAAAAAAAACTAGCAAATCCCAGTAATATGATTCGTGTGTCTCAAGCAGTTACTTAAAATAATTCGCCTTTCTATCATAGTTACCGCTTCAATAAATGTCCAGGAATTCCTGAAAGCATCTGTACCATGGGATATGGCAGTACATAGTAAAAGGTAATTAAATATTAACAGTATTTCCACATGGGAAAAAATGAACGAACCGGTAGTTAAGGGGAGGTTTTTAGTTTGGTCCCTAGATATCCTTCAAGCTTACGATTACACCCCCTTGAGCCCCTTTCAAGATAAATTTGTACATTTTCCGGTAGAAAAATGTCCCAGCTGAAAGCCGGTTCCTCTTAAATTACAGGCTCACTATCGCTCGCCAGGATAAAATCGACACCTAAATGGCACGAAAGGTCTTAAAATTGACAGAAATGGGTTGAAAGTTCTTAAAATTGTCAAAATAATGGGGCAAACGTCTTAAAATTAGAAAAAACAATGGGGCTAAACATGAGGGAGAAAGGAGTCAAGAAAAAAAAATCCTCAAGTGGAAATCTCCCCTTAAATACAGCAGTATATTTCCACCAACAGTAGTTATTCTTGTTATATATACATGATTTATAAAATGTTATACGGTATATAATATTCAATGGCGAGTGTTAGCCACGTATACGAATCTAATATATACATTAATTATATTCTTATATTCTTATGTAACCTTGGATTATAATCTTACATTTCGTCGTTCAATACGGTACTGAACTGCCCGGCCTTATTATATAGGAATACTAGTTACATTATATTGAGAGAGAGAGAGAGAGAGAGAGAGAGAGAGAGAGAGAGAGAGAGAGAGAGAGAGAGAGAGAGAGAGAGAGAGAATACTAGTTGCATTATATTGAGAGAGAGAGAGAGAGAGAAGAGAGAGAGAGAGAGAGAGAGAGAGAGAGAGAGAGATATAGTGTGTGTCTGTGTGTGTGAAGTAGAGGGAGAGTGTGTGTGTGTGTGTGTGTGTGTGTGAAGTAGAAAGAGAGGGAGAGGGGGAGAGAGAGAGAGAGAGAGAGATAGTGTGTGTCTGTGTGTGTGAAGTAGAAAGAGGGAGAGGGAGAGAGTGAGTGAGTGTGTGAGAGAGAGAGAGAGAGTGAGTGATTGCGAGAGTGCGAAGTAGATAGCGCGTGAGGGAGCGCTACTGAGGCATGGAAAGTGAGGCAGGAGGTGAGGCTTACCCAGAGAGGCAGGCAGAAGTGAGTTAGACACGGTGAGGCAGAGTAAGCAAGACAAATTGGTGCAGAGTCGCGTGAGAGAGAGAGAGAGAGAGAGAGAGAGAGAGAGAGAGAGAGAGAGAGAGAGAGAGAGAGAGAGAGAGAGAGAGAAGGTTGTGTGAGGAAACGGAAGCAAAGGGTAATATACGGCAGAGTGAGACAACAAAAATGGTGAAGTAGAGGGAGGTAATGCAAAGTGATGAATTTTGAGGGAAAGTGATGCAGAGAGAGAGAAGAGAAAGAGAGACAATGAGGCAATATGTGGCAAGAAGAATGACGAGCATGAGGCAGTGAGGTAGGCAGGTAGAATGACGAGAGTGAGGCAATATGATGCAGGGATGACGTGAGGCAGGGATACAGAATGAGGCAATATTATGAGGCAGGAAGAATGACAAGAGTGAAACAGAGCAAGGAAATAATATGAGGTAGGGCTGGCGTGAGGCAGGGAGGTAGCCAGGGAGAATGAGGCAGAGTGAGGCAATATGAGGCAAGGATGACGTGAGGCAGGGAGGTAGGCAGGCTCTGAGGTTGAGGCAGTACCACCACCATTATGCTACACTGCTCCGGACGTGCTCAGATTACGTTAAACATTATGCAAACCTCAACAAGAGCACCACAAGTCTAATATATAACTACCAAATTATGAAACCGGGAAAATATAAGAGATTTTAAAATTGACTCACACACACACACACACACACACACACACACACACACATTACTGATCGCCCTACCTATGCTACAATTTATGAATAAAACTACAAGAGCCATCGGTTGAGTGCACACCTCTGCCGATGCTGGCTAGTTCATTAGGCCTACCATAAATAAGGTACCGGTAGGCCTAAATTTTCTTCTGTATTTGGGTTCCAGTCTATGATCCGGATCGCCTACTAAATTGAATCACTTCTTCCTTGGCACATATTCTATCTGCTCACCAAATTTCGTGAAAATCAGTTCATAACTTTGTGATATATCTTGTTTACAGACAAACAGCTCTTTTCATCCACTTCTTCTGTATCCTAATTTTAGCTACTACTACATAATGGTCAGACAAACCACCTCCCCTGCCCCCTCCATACTCCTATATAGCCTACCCTAGCATCTAGCACTGATTTCCTCATTCGTTCATCCATACATACAGTACAGAGTCAATCAGTGCCTTTCGTTCCAGGCTCTCCCTCCCTCCTCTACACCACTTTCCATGTGCACCTGTGTGTCATTCTGTGTTGGAAGAAGGTGTTGGCTATCCACAGCCTCCTCCCCACACATACGTCCACAAGTGCACTACCATTCCAATCTACCTCTGACGGTACACCCCACCCTCTCACCACTCTGACGGTACACCCCACCCTCTCACCACTCTGACGGTACACCCCACCCTCTCACCACTCTGACGGTACACCCCATCCTCTCACCACTCTGACGGTACACCCCACCCTCTCACCACTCTGACGGTACACCCCACCCTCTCACCACTCTGACGGTACACCCCACCCTCTCACCACTCCATCTACTTTCCATTCATATCACCAATCATAAATATTTGTCCACTCTTACCAAACGTATCCAGGCAAACCTCAACACTTACCTAAAACTCCTCTTTCACTCTTTCTACACAATTACCACTCTATACAATAGCACTACTACCACACTGCACACTCTGCCATGCCACAATTGCATCAACATCACCACTACCACTTCATACAATCACATGAATACACCACAGCCTTTATCACAAATACCATCACATCATAATACAACACACCATTATTACCACCCAACACAATCACAATGTATCTACGACAAGCTCCACATACTCACATTACCACAAATAACCTACAACACCGCCACACATCACACATCATTCACATTAATACATCACATCACAATCACCACCCAACACAATCACCATATTACTACGACCAGATCCACATTTCCTCATCCACGTCATCACAAACAGCCTACAACCACTTACCACACCACAACCACAATCCATAACACACGTCACAACACAATTACCAACCATCACAATCACAACATCGCTACAACAAGCCCCACATCTCCCTCCCCCTCCCTCTCCTGCACCGGTATAAGGCTTAAAATGCTACCTAGGCATTGTGCAGCCTGGGGTTTATATCCGCCATGCAGATGTCGATATGCTGACAGTGGTGTTGGTGTTGGGTTTACAGTAGAGTACCTTTAGTTTACAGTCGCTGTACGGTACTTCATTCGTTAGCGGGAGTTTGCTCTATGGTGCGTGTAAAGTATCGGTCATAAATACCCCTCCGTCATACCACTACTCGTTGCAAATACCAACACACCACAAACTGCTACAAGTTGTACAACAATAACCAACCTTTATACCACAACTCCCTACATATACCACCACCACAGGTGAGGGCTGGCCCTATCCAGAGTGAGGTTTGTCATCCTCAACCCAACCTTAGCCGTTTCTGTCTACATCTTTTCGTGTAGCCTACTACTTTTCCTGCTAGGTGCTGGCGAGATCGCCCGATTGGGTGGCACTGGAACGGGGGCTGTAGACGGTGGGGGCATTGGCCCGGGGGTGCAAGCCCATGGGCTGATGATCACCTCCCACGCTGCCCTCTCAGAGACCCCCCTTCGGGGGCCCGAGCATCTGGAGCGGCTTCGGTCTACCTGACTCGTGACTGTCTGGGGAACTACAACAATAAAAACAACACATACCAGCACACCACACACTGACACACATCACACCACACACTGACACACATCACACCACACACTGACACACATCACACCACAATAACCAACCTTCACACCACCTTCACACCACAACTCGCTACAAATACCATCACACCACACACTAACACACATCACACCACAATAACCAACCTTCACACCACCTTCACACCACAACTCGCTACAAATACCATCACACCACACACTAACACACAGCACACCACAATAACCAACCTTCACACCACAACTCGCTACAAATACCATCACACCACACACTAACACACAGCACATCACAATAACCCACCACCACAAGCACATTACAACCAAACTTGACAATTTTACGTGTAGATAGAATACACTACAGCCACACCACAACTCACGACAAATACCACCACACCACACCACAACTCACGACAAATACCACCACACCACACCACAACTCACGACAAATACCACCACACCACACCACAACTCACGACAAATACCAGCACACCACACCACAACTCACGACAAATACCACCACACCACACCACAACTCACGACAAATACCACCACACCACAACTCACGACAAATACCACCACACCACACCACAACTCACGACAAATACCACCACACCACACCACAACTCACGACAAATACCACCACACCACACCACAACTCACGACAAATACCACCACACCACACCACAACTCACGACAAATACCACCACACCACACCACACCACAACCTACCACCATACGTTGCATCACAATTACCAACCATCACCACCAAACTCCACAATTCTATACATGCAGATATCGATATGGTGGTAGTTGTGTTGGCGGGGGAGGGGGGGAATTGGTTACAGTTTTCTACCCAATTTCCCTCGTTAGCTGTAGTTCGCTCTGTGGTATATGTACAGTCACTTATGCAAATTCGTGGACCCCATATGCTTGTCTTGTGTGTGTGTGTGTGTGTGTGTGTGTGTGTGTGTGTGTGTGTGTGTGTGTGTGTGTGTGTGATGCTACTAAAAATGAAACCCCCATTCGAAATTCACAAATATTTTACCCCCCAAAATATTTGTTAAGCGGAATTGGTTACTGGCTATAATATTTGCATGTGAATTTACTCTGTGCCCTGCTGTTTACGCAAGGCAAAGGATATTTAAGGGGGTAGTACTCGCTTTTTATGGACCTCCTTCTCCCTCATGTTTAGCATATTAGTTTTGAGGTTTTAAGAATTTCGTGCCGTTAGTTTGTCTTATTTTAAGACTTTTCGCCTCATTTCTTCGTCTATGTGAATACTTTTCATGCTATTTAGGTGTCAAATTTTTTCCTGGCGAGCGATAGCAAGCCTGTAATTTTAGAAGGAACCGGCCTTCGGCCGGAACATTATTCTACCGATTTTTGTTTACAAATTTATCTTGAAAGGGGGTTTTGGGGGGTGCTACTTTAAGCTTGGTGGACGTCTAGCGAGGAAACTCAAAAATATATAAATAAATAAATAAATACATAGACCAAAAACCAAGCACTACCCCCTTAAGCTACTGACTTCCGTGTTTGGGTTCTGAAAAGCTGCTGTGTGTATTCCAGTTACGGGTACCAGACTATTAAATGCTTGTTTATACTATATATGCCGGTACATAACAGTAGACCGTTCGTAGGATCAGCATAGAGAATCACCCTACGATATGTTTCAGAGTTATTGCCTCAACCAACGAAGTTCCAAAGAGGTTACGTGTTCGCCTATGTGTGTGTCTGTTTGTCTGTAGACAAGATAGATAGATATATATATATATATATATATACCCGGTATATATATAGATAGATATAGATATAGATATCACAGTTATGAACCGATTTTCACGAAATTTCAGTATCAATTATGGATGGAGTCATGAAAGAAATTCAAGGAAGAACAGTGGATGTTGATGTACCCCTATTAGATTAGGCAATTAGTGGAAGTTGCCTGTACTGCTGTTTGCTGACGATACAGTTCTGATGAGTGATCATGAGTGGGAGTTACCGGGTCTGGTAAATATGATTGGAACAGTGTGTGAGAAACGGAACCTGAAAGTAAATGCAGGGAAGAGTAAGGTTATGGTCTTTGAGAGGGGTGCAGCCACAGAGTGTGAGGTGACGCTGAATAGTCAGGCTATGGAGAATGTCAGCTCATTTAAGTATTTGGGCAGTGTGATGAATAAAGATGGGAATATGGAGGACGAAGTGCAGGAGAGGGTGCAACAAGGGTAGAGGGTAGTAGGAGTGGTGAAAGCAATGACAAGGAATAAGGTGGTCAGCATGGAAGTAAATAGGTCATTGCATGATAGTGTGGTAATCCCAACATTGACGTATGGGAGTGAAGCATGGACATTGTTAGAGAGGCAAAAATAAAAAGTGAGAGGGGTGGAAATGAGTTACTTAAGAAGTGCATGTGGAGTTACATGGAGGATAGACAGACGAATGAGGAAGTAAGAGAGTGGTGTGGTGTGGATGTAGATGTGCTGGAAAGTGTGAAAAGGAACACTTTCAGATGGTTCAGCCATGTGGAAGGTATGGGAAGCAAGAAAATGACTAAGAGAGTGTACGAGAGTGAGGTGGAGGGACAGAGAGGGAGAGGCAGACCGAGAGTGAGGTGGAAGGATGGAGTTGAGAGGTATATGAGTGAAAGCGGTGTTTGTTGGGAGGAGGGGCGTCGAGTGACAGGGGACCCAAGTGCATGTGATCGATTCATCCGTGGCCACCCCTTCGGGAATCTTGGCGTCTGGCAATAGATATACAGAGAGATAGATAGGTAATTGTCATGTGATGTGGTGAGGTGATATTGTGATGTGGTGAGGCTGTGGTGTGGTGGTGATATTGTGATGTGGTGAGGTGATTGTGATGTAGTGTGGTGAGGCTGTGGTGTGGTGGTGATATATGTAGTCTGGTGATATTGTGATGTGGTGAGGTGATTGTGATGTACCGGTAGTGTGGTGAGGCTGTGGTGTGGTGATATTGTGATGTAGTGTGGTGAGGCTGTGGTGTGGTGGTGATATGTGTAGTGTGGTGATATTGTGATGTAGTGTGGTGAGGCTGTGGTGTGGTGGTGATATATGTAGTGTGGTGATATTGTGATGTAGTGTGGTGAGGCTTTGGTGTGGTGGTGATATATGTAGTGTGGTGATGTAGTATGGTGAGGCTGTGGTGTGGTGGTGATACGTGTAGTGTGGTGATATTGTGATGTAGTGTGGTGAGGCTGTGGTGTGGTGGTGATACAGTGTGGTGTGGTGATATTGTGATGTAGTGTGGTGAGGCTGTGGTGTGGTGGTGATATGTGTAGTGTGGTGATATTGTGATGTAGTGTGGTGAGGATGTGGTGTGGTGGTGATATATGTAGTGTGGTGATATTGTGATGTAGTGTGGTGAGGCTGTGGTGTGGTGGTGATATGTGTAGTGTGGTGATATTGTAATGTAGTGTGGTGAGGCTGTGGTGTGGTGGTGATATGTAGTGTGGTGATATTGTGATGTAGTGTGGTGAGGCTGTGGTGTGGTGGTGATATGTGTAGTGTGGTGATATTGTGATGTAGTGTGGTGAGGCTGTGGTGTGGTGGTGATATATGTAGTGTGGTGATATTGTGATGTAGTGTGGTGAGGCTGTGATGTGGTGGTGATATGTGTAGTGTGGTGATATTGTAATGTAGTGTGGTGAGGCTGTGGTGTGGTGGTGATATGTGTAGTGTGGTGATATTGTAATGTAGTGTGGTGAGGCTGTGGTGTGGTGGTGATATATGTAGTGTGGTGATATTGTGATGTGTGATGTAGTGTGGTGAGGCTGTGGTGTGGTGGTGATATGTGTAGTGTGGTGATATTGTGATGTAGTGTGGTGAGGCTGTGGTGTGGTGGTGATATATGTAGTGTGGTGATATTGTGATGTAGTGTGGTGAGGCTGTGATGTGGTGGTGATATGTGTAGTGTGGTGATATTGTAATGTAGTGTGGTGAGGCTGTGGTGTGGTGGTGATATGTGTAGTGTGGTGAGGCTGTGGTGTGGTGGTGATATATGTAGTGTGGTGATATTGTGATGTAGTGTGGTGATATGTGTAGTGTGGTGATATTGTAATGTAGTGTGGTGAGGCTGTGGTGTGGTGGTGATATATGTAGTGTGGTGATATTGTGATGTAGTGTGGTGAGACTGGTGGTTTTTTTTTTTTTTTTTTTTTTTTCTATGTGATTGAGGGAGGCAAAAGGCATAACTGCCTATAGCGAGTGCCTCCCCCATAGTTGAAAGAGTGACAGGGCCAAAATCAAGGGACGTTCGAGCCAAAATGCCTGGACACACGGAGTTTGAAGCAATTTAAGTCATAGGAAGAGGGAAAGACTGATTCTGGGAGAGAGTTCCAGAGCTCAGCTGTTGAGTAGAAGAAAGTTTGAGAGTAACGTTTCACTCTTGGGTTGGAGAGTTGCACAGAGTAGGGGTGGGATTGAGTTGCAAGACGGGTACCACGTGCCCTACGTAAAGGAGGTGGTATGCACTGGGATAGCTCTGAGGAACACTGATTATTATAGTAGCGATAGAATAGCGAGAGAGATGCAACATTGCGGCGGTGTGGTGGTGATATATGTAGTGTGGTGATATTGTGATGTAGTGTGATGAGGCTGTGGTGTGATGGTGATACAGTGTGGTGTGTTCGTTAGTCTGTGGGGTGTGGCAGTTGTCATATGATATCGTGGCATGTGGTGGTGATGTCGTCGTAGCGATATTGTTTAGTGTGGTGATATGGTGATGTAGTATGGTGAGGTTGTGGTGTAGTGATGATATAGTGTAGTAGTGGTGATATTTTGATATAGTGTGGTGAGGTTGTGGTGTGGTGGTGATATAGTTTTTTGTGTATTGTTTTTATTCCAACTACTGTACTCCCTCTCGGGCATAGGCTGAGAGCCTATACATTCTACCGCTGAACACGGTGAAGCCTGTGAGGTCTCTTTTCAGTCTAGGGAGTGAGACATGTGAGGGACCCAGCCACGGCTCAAAGCAGCCCCATCTCTGGAACTGCCTCACTCCAGTTATAGTAGTGGTGATATAATTATGTAGTGAGGTGATTGTGATGATGTGTGGTGAGACTGTGGTGTAGTGGTACTGTGTAATATGATGATTGCGATGATGTGTGGTGAGACTGTGGTGTAGTGGTACTGTGTAATATGATGATTGTGATGTAGTGTGGTGTGGTGGTGATATAGTGTAGTAGTGGTGATATATGTAGTGAGGTGATTGTGATGTAGTGTGGTGAGGCCGTGGTGTGGTGGTGATATATGTAGTAGTGGTGATATATGTAGTGAGGTGATTGTGATGTAGTGTGATGTAGTGTGGTGTGGTAGTGATATAGTGTAGTAGTGGTGATATTATGTAGTGAGTGTGATGTAGTGTGATGTAGTGTGGTGTGGTAGTGATATAGTGTAGTAGTGGTGATATATGTAGTGAGGTGATTGTGATGTAGTGTGATGTAGTGTGGTGTGGTAGTGATATAGTGTAGTAGTGGTGATATATGTAGTGAGGTGATTGTGATGTAGTGTGGTGAGGCTGTGGTGTGGTGGTGATATAGTGTAGTAGTGGTGATATATGTAGTGAGGTGATTGTGATGTAGTGTGGTGAGGCTGTGGTGTGGTGGTGATATAGTGTAGTAGTGGTGATATATAGTGAGGTGATTGTGATGTAGTGTGGTGTGGTGGTGATATAGTGTAGTAGTGGTGATATATGTAGTGAGGTGATTGTGATGTAGTATGGTGAGACTGTGGTGTAGTGGTGATATAGTGTAGTAGTGGTGATATATGTAGTGAGGTGATTGTGATGTAGTGTGATGTGGTGTGGTGGTGATATAGTGTAGTAGTGGTGATATATGTAGTGAGGTGATTGTGATGTAGTGTGATGAGGCTGTGGTGTGGTGGTGATATTTGTAGTGAGGTGATTATGATGTAGTGTGGTGAGGCTGTGGTGTGGTGGTGATATATGTAGTGAGGTGATTGTGATGTAGTGTGGTGAGGCTGTGGTGTGGTGGTGATATAGTGTAGTAGTGGTGATATATGTAGTGAGGTGATTGTGATGTAGTGTGATCAGGCTGTGGTGTGGTGGTGATATAGTGTAGTAGTGGTGATATATGTAGTGAGGTGATTGTGATGTAGCGTGGGGAGGCTGTGGTGTGGTGGTGATATAGTGTAGTAGTGGTGATATATGTAGTGAGGTGATTGTGATGTAGTATGGTGACTGTGGTGTAGTGGTGTAATAGTGTAGTAGTGGTGACAAATGTAGTGAGGTGATTGTGATGTAGTGTGGTGAGTCTGTGGTGTGGTGGTGATATATGTAGTGAGGTGATTGTGATGTAGTGTGATTAGGCTGTGGTGTGGTGGTGATATAGTGTAGTAGTGGTGATATATGTAGTGAGGTGATTGTGATGTAGTGAGGTGATTGTGATGTAGTGTGGTGAGGCCGTGGTGTGGTGGTGATATAGTGTAGTAGTGGTGATATATGTAGTGAGGTGATTGTGATGTAGTGTGGTGGTGATATAGTGTAGTAGTGGTGATAATATTATGTAGTGAGGTGATTGTGATGTAGTGTGATGAGGCTGTGGTGTAGTGGTGATATAGTGTAGTAGTGGTGATGTGATTGTGATGTAGTGTGATGAATCTGCGGTGTGTTGAAAATATACCGTTGCATGCTGCTGTTGACATTATGCCTCGCGTGTGATAACGGTTATCTTATTATATATATTTTATTAATTTCACCACAACACCAAACACCTCCAATGAAATTAATGAAAGCATATATGTGATCCACCAGGATTCGAACCCGGGTTATCATACACATACTTTTAGACACCTTAGCCATTACACTACCAACGTGTTTTTGAGCTTTCTCGGCCATTAGAACTCAGAATGGGATAAAACGCACCCAAAAAACGTGTTTCACTATTTGGGGGTACTTCGGATGAAAAACTTCGACTTAGGTCGGTTTTGCCCATTTTAGAATGGGATAAAACGCTCCCAAAACACGTGTTTCACTACTTGGGGGTACTTTGGGTGAAAAACGTCGATTTAGGTCGGTTTTTGCTCATTTTAACGATTTCATGATCCCAAAGTAATGTACTCACCAAGCAGCAACATTTGTGATGGACAGGATCAGTCAGAGACTTACCTAAGGGAAGGAAAAAACAATATTAGAAAACAGGTAACGGTTCAGTTAATAATAATAATAATAATAATAATAATCTTTATTGTCATATAACATACATAAATACAATTATATTATAAACAGTTCCCATAATACAATAGTATACAGTATATGACAAGGGGACTTGATACCGACTGGTATATAATGTCCTATATTATATGTTGTCCTTTATTATATATGGCCTTTATTATATAATTATGTCCTTTATTATTATGTCCTTTTTTTTTTTTTTTTTTTTTTTTTTTTTTGAGACAATGAACTGATAAACATAGGTCATGTGCCTAAAGGTATCATAAAATGTCCTGATTTAAACATTTGTAGATTGTAAGATTGTGGAAAGCAATTCGAGGGAAGTGAATTCCAAAGAGTAGTAGCTCTGGGGATATTATTATGTCCTTTATTATATATGTCCTTTATTATATGTCCTATATTATATGTTGTCCTTTATTATATATGTCCTTTATTATATATGGCCTTTATTATATATGTCCTATATTATATATGTCCTATATTATATATGTCCTATATTATATGTCCTATATTATATGTCCTATATTATATATGTCCTTTATATATATGTCCTTTATTATATATATATATGTCCTTTATTATATATATATGTCCTTTATTATTATGTCCTCTATTATATATGTCCTATATTATATATGTCCTATATTATATATGTCCTATATTATATATGTCCTATATTATATATGTCCTTTATTATATATGTCCTATATTATATATGTCCTATATTATATATGTCCTATATTATATATGTCCTATATTATATGTCCTATATTATATATGTCCTATATTATATATGTCCTATATTATATATGTCCTTTATTATATATGTCCTATATTATATGTTGTCCTTTATTATATATGTCCTATATTATATATGTCCTATATTATATATGTCCTATATTATATCTCCTATATTATATATCTCCTATATTATATGTCCTATATTATATATGTCCTATATTATATATGTCCTATATTATATATGTCCTATATTATATATGTCCTATATTATATATGTCCTATATTATATATGAACTTTAAGATATATGGCCTATATCATATATGCCCTATATTATATATGTCCTATAGTATATAGGTCCTATTATTATGTCCTATATTATATGTCCTATATTATATATGTCCTTTATTATATATGTCCTATATTATATATGTCCTATATTATATATGTCCTATATTATATATGTCCTATATTATATATGTCCTATATTATATATGTCCTATATTATATATGTCCTATATTATATATGTCCTATATTATATATGTCCTATATTATATATGTCTTTATTATATGTCCTTTATTATATATGTACTATATTATATATTTCCTTTATTATATATGTTCTATATTATATGTTGACCTTTATTATATGTCCTATATTATATGTCCTATATTATATGTCCTATATTATATGTCCTATATTATATGTCCTATATTATATCTATATTAATATGCCTATATATATGTCCTTTATTATATATGTCCTTTATTATATATGTCCTATATTATATATGTCCTATATTATATATGTCCTTTATTATATATGTCCTATATTATATATGTCCTATATTATATATGTCCTTTATTATATATGTCCTATATATATTGTCCTATATTATATATGTTCTATTATATATGTTCTATTATATATGTTCTATTATATATGTTCTATTATATATGTTCTATTATATATGTTCTATTATATGTCCATATGTCTATATATATGTCCTATATTATATATGTCCTATATTATATATGTCCTTTATTATATATGTCCTATATTATATGTTGTCCTTTATTATATATGTCCTATATTATATATGTCCTATATTATATATGTCCTTTATTATATATGTCCTATATTATATATGTCCTTTATTATATATGTCCTATATTATATGATGACAATACACTTTGATGGTGGAAAAGAAGTGAAGTGCAGGTGAAGACAGGAACATTAAGGGGGGTGACCTGCTTTTTGTTATTTCTGTCCTTTTCTCTCTTTCTCTGGCTTGTATCCGTTCGGCCCCATTCAGCCAACTATTTTAAGACGTTTATCCCCATCTAGGTGTCGATTTCTTCCTGGCGAGCGATAGCGAGCCAGCATTATATGAAGAAATCCGGCTTCGCCGGACACATTTTTTTATCGAAAAATGTAAAAATTTAGCCTGCTGTCAAACAAAAATAAAACATATGCTGGCTCGCTACCGCTCACCAGTAAAAAATTGACACCTGGATGGGGATAAACGTCTTGAAACAGTAGGCTGAATGGGGCCAAATGGATACAAGCCAGAGAAAGATAGAAAAGGACAGAACAAAAACAGGTCACCCCTCTTAATTGTTATTGATGGCGGTATGACCCAGTTCCATAAAGCTAATACATAATTGATCACTTGCGAGTTTTGGGCTATAAGGAAGTTGGAGCCGTAGACAATGAATATTTAATAGATTTAATTAACACCCCGTTCTTAACATTAATCATCAATTACAAACCCCAATGTACTTGAATAAACTAATGAAAGCATATGGTCCTCCCGGGATTCGAACTCGGGACACCACACCCAGAACATAAGCATCTGAACCATTACACCACCAACACAGTTTACCAGCTAAAATATGGTTGTTGTTAATTTATAAATACATAAAACCCAATTCAACATACTTTCTATCCACGAGAAACCTACATTAGTATTGCATTTCTGTTTAATATCGATGTTCACGGCTCCAACTTCCTTATAGGCTGAAACTCGCAAGTGGTCAATTCCCGCCGTATAGTCTACTTAAGGGGAGACTGACCGTTTGTTTGGTCTATTAATTCATTTATTCATATATTTTTTTAGTTTCCTCCCTAGACCTCCATCAAGCTTAGAAAAACACCCCCTAGATAAATTTGTACATTTTTCGGTAGAAAAATGTCCCGTCTGAAGTCCGGTTCCTCTTATAATTGCAGGATCGCTATCGCTCGCCAGGACATATTCGACACCTAAATGGCACGAAAGGTCTTAAAATTGATAACGAAATGGGGCGAAAGGTGTTAAAATTGCCAAACTAATGGGCCGAACGTCTTATAATCTCAAAACTAATGGGGCTAAACATCAGGGAGAAGGGGGTCCAGAAAAACGGTCTGCCTCCCTTTAATATTCTCTTCTTTCAGGCGATGTGGAATAATCACACAATTAGCGTGATTAAATTAAGGGGGCACTACTCGCTTTTTGTGGACCTCCTTCTCCCTCGTGTTTAGCATATTAGTTTTGAGATTTTAAGGCGTTCCTTCCATTAGTTTGGCGATTTTAATAACATTCGCCCCATTTCGTTGTCAATTTCAAGACCTTTCGTGCATTTAGGTGTCGATTATTTCCTGGCAAGCGATACCGAGCCTGTGAGGAACCGGCCTTCGGCCGGAAATTTTTCTAAAGAAAAATGTACAAATTCATCTGGGGGGTCTTGGGGCTGCTTTCTTAAGCTTGATGGAGGTCTAGGGAGGACACTAAACAAAAATATATATGAATATATGAATTAATAGACCAAACAAACAGCCACTGTCCCCTTAAGCTTGATGGAGGTCTAAGGAGGAAAAATAAACATAAATATCAAATCAACCGACCAATAAATAAACCGTTCCCCCCCATTAAGATTGCCGATTGCAACTAGGGCGAGATGTAGTGATTTGCATACGGTACGTTGCAAAGGTTAAAGGTGAGTGGGTGGCGGTCGGCATTTAAAGGGTTGTGGACATATGGGTAAGTTGTAGACTCGGGTTATGGAGGTTGTGATAGGTTATGGTGGGTTGCTCAGTTTGGTGGTGGGTTGTGGAGGTTGTGGTGGGCTATGATAGGTTATGGTGGGTTGTAGTGGTGGTTTGTGGAGGTTGTTATAGGTTGTGATAGGCAATGGTTGTTGTTGTTGTTGTTCCTCAAGCTGCCTGGCCGAACAGCCCCAAGGCCCCGAGCAAGGCCAAGGCCATAACCGAGCGCCCCCACAGAACCCTCCCTGCCGACCACGATAAAGCCTGGGTGACCGAAGCCACTCCATGGCAGGGAGCTGAGGAGGGTGCGGAAACGCCCGGGAAACCAAAGACCCACCCAGGGCCCTGTGCCCCTCAGCAATTATGAAGAGAAAGTTGAGGGGCAAAGGAAAAAATGTGACGCTTTGGCTTCCAATCTTGGTAGATTGGGAGGTCAATCCACGGAAGAGACGCCGTCACTTGAGATCTAGAAAATATATAAGTAAAAAGGAACAGTCAGACTAAGCTATGGGTATGGCAGAGGTCGCTCAGTTCTCCTCTGATAGACCAGCCCATCACCACATGACTAGAACCCAATCCTCTCAGCATCAGCTAGGAAAGGCCCTAGAAAGCCGCCTTTGGCGGGGGGGGGATAGCTCCCTTATTTCAACCCCTATCGGGGTTGGGCACCCGCCCTTTTCGGGGTTGGGCACCCGCCCAATAGGCAATGGTGGGTTGTAGTGGTGGGTTGTGGAGGTTGTGAGAAGGTTACGATAGGCTATGGTGGGTTGCTTAGTGTGGTGGTGGTGGGTTGTAGTGGTGGGTTGTGGGTGATGGTGGTGTTGGTGGGTTGTGGGTGGTGGTGGGTTTTGTGGTGGTGGTGATGGTGGGTGGTGTTGTATCGGTGAGCTGAGTTGAGTTATGGTGACTTGAAGGTATTTAATAACATCCACATAACTTGTACGCAACTTCTGCCCTCTCTCCTTCTCTCTCTCTCTCTCTCTCTCTCTCACTCTCTCTCTCTCTCTTGTTTCACTCTATATATTACATACTCCTATTATTTCTTCCTACTCTTTATCAACTCTTATTATCAACTCTTTATACTATCATTATCAACTCTTGTATTATCAGCTTCCTTTACTCTCTATATCCCTAGCCTTCTTCTCAGGTCATCAAATGCTCTTTTACGATACATTAATATATATATCTCTCTCTCTCCCCCCCCCCCCCCTCTCTCTCTCTCTCTCTCTCTCTCTCATTCTTTCTCCATCGGGGGCCCCCTTTCTCTCTCTATCTCTCACTCTCATTCACTCCAACACCCACACACTCTCTCTCTCTCAAATCAGTCACTGCCGTTTAGGATTATTAAACGATTTACTGACAATTCACTCGTTACCTCTAAAGTGAGCCTGGGAACTTACGAGTTTCTAAAAAAAAGGCCTTCCCTCATGCTGCATAATAGGCCTTCCCTCATGCTGCATAATAGGCCTTCCCTCATGCTGCATAATAGGCCTTCCCTCATGCTGCATAATAGGCCTTCCCTCATGCTGCATAATAGGCCTTCCCTCATGCTGCATAATAGGCCTTCCCTCATGCTGCATAATAGGCCTTCCCTCATGCTGCTGCATAATAGGCCTTCCCTCATGCTGCATAATAGGCCTTCCCTCATGCTGCATAATAGGCCTTCCCTCATGCTGCATAATAGGCCTTCCCTCATGCTGCATAATAGGCCTTCCCTCATGCTGCATAATAGGCCTTCCCTCATGCTGCATAATCATGCTGCATAATAGGCCTTCCCTCATGCTGCATAATAGGCCTTCCCTCATGCTGCATAATAGGCCTTCCCTCATGCTGCATAATAGGCCTTCCCTCATGCTGCATAATAGGCCTTCCCTCATGCTGCATAATAGGCCTTCCCTCATGCTGCATAATAGGCCTTCCCTCATGCTGCATAATAGGCCTTCCCTCATGCTGCATAATAGCGAGAGCATTGAGTCGGTTCTTAAACATATTGATAGATGTACTGGCAAATACATTATTTGGAAGCATGTTCCACTCGTTTATTGTACTATAGCTAAAAAAAGTTCTTAGTGACATCTAGGTTTATCTCTTCTGGTTAGAGAGAGAGAGAGAGAGAGAGAGAGAGAGAGAGAGAGAGAGAGAGAGAGAGAGAGAGAGAGAGAGAGAGAGAGGGGGGGGGGGAAGCATGTAAGTGTGGTGCTGAGTAGCCTAGCAGCCTACCACACACACACCTGCCTCTAGTGTTGTTACCTCAGCTGCCTGGCCTCACCGTTATGGCTGCCTTAGTATACCACCAGCCTGGCTCACACCTGCCTACACCACCACCACCATCACCATCACAGTATACCACCCCCTGCCTCACACCTGCCTACACAACCACCACCATCACCATCACAGTATAGCAGCCCCTTCCTCACACCTGCCTATAACACCACCACCACACTATACCCCCCCTCTGCCTACACCACTGTATCATGTCACAGTATACCACCCCCTGCCTCACACCTGCCTACACCACCACCACCACAGTATACCCCCCTCTGCCTACACCACTGTATCATGTCACAGTATACCACCCCCTGCCTCACACCTGCCTATAACACCACCACCACCATCACACCACCACCATCACAGTATACCACCCACTGCCTCACACCTGCCTATAACACCACCACCACAGTATACCCCCCCTCTGCCTACACCACTGTATCATGTCACAGTATACCACCCCCTGCCTCACACCTGCCTATAACACCACCACCACCACAGTATAACCCCCCTCTGCCTACACCACTGTATCATGTCACAGTATACCACCCCCTGCCTCACACCTGCCTATAACACCACCACCACCATCATCACCATCACACCACCACCATCACAGTATACCACCCACTGCCTCACACCTGCCTACACCACCACCACCACAGTATACCCCCCTCTGCCTACACCACTGTATCATGTCACAGTATACCACCCCCTGCCTCACACCTGCCTATAACACCACCACCACAGTATACCCCCCTCTGCCTACACGACTGTATCATGTCACAGTATACCACCCCCTGCCTCACACCTGCCTATAACACCACCACCACCATCATCACCATCACACCACCACCATCACTGTATCCCACCCCCTGCCTCACACCTGCCTACACCACCGTTGATTCATTTAAACTTCGCCTAGACAAATATCTCGCATCAAACCCGCGACTGAGTGCGTTTGTAAATGAATAACTTTATTTTATCCTCCCCTCAGTTACTAACCCATCTGTCCCATACTAACTTCCTAATCCTGCCACGGACATTAGTTCCAGGGCAGTAGTTCCCTTTCCAATGTTCCCTTACCCACTCTAAACCACTGTTTGGACACTTGATCCTCAGTGTTTTGGAGGACAAGCAGCCTAGAAGGGTCACTAGACCTGTTGTTGCTTGATTTCCTTTGTACTCCCTTTGTACCATCACCCCCTGCCTCACACCTGCCGACACCACCACCACCATCATCACTGTATCAATGTCACACTTCCGTCATTGTCAGCCTCACCTGTTTCATTGCATTTACAGTAACACACCTGCATAATATCATCCCTATATCACCGACATATCCCCCCCCCCCTGACATACTTACCTATGTACAGTATACAAGCATGAACTGTTCGATATATATTCCAATTATTATCTCATATCCACACAGTATCCGTAGAACATCCCCTCTTGTCTCCATAGCTTACTCATCAACACCTGACTCGCCACCAGTGTTGCCAATTTAGCTACTTTCCCGCTAACTCTAGAGGCACATTTTTACATCTAGCACATGAATTCTAGCGATACTTTGTAGATTTGACCCATTGTAGTGTGATATTCTAGAGATTGTGGCATTATTCTAGCTATTTTTGGCTTCTATGCACAATCTAGCAGACTTGATTTGACAACTGGCAATCTTGTAAGTGACCCACGAGGAAAAGCTAACCTTCTTGCGGATATTTTCTCCACCAACTCAACCTTAGATGAAATAAATCAAGATGTCCCTGTACTTAATTTTAATTCGCCTGAAATTCCCTCACTTAAGATCCACACCAGACATGTCAAAACTATTTTGCAGAATCTCTCGGTAGATAAGGCTCCTGGTCCAGATGAAATTCCTCCAATAGTACTTAAGAATTGCTCCTTGGTGCTCGCTCCTGTATTGGCAAAATTTTTCCGTCTGTGTACTCATACCTCATGCTTCCCAGTACCCTGGAAAGAAGCAAACATCCATCCAGTTCCTAAAAAAGGTGCCTCTTCAGATCCATCAAACTACAGACCAATAGCTATAACTTCCACTCTTGGTAAAGTCTTTAAATATTAAATAATCACATAATTAAGCATCTTGAGAATAATAAATTAATCAGTGATAGGCAATATGGTTTTAGACGATGTCGATCAACTGCAGACATGCTATGCCTTCTTACGCATCAGATCAACCAAGCTACAGACCAACATGGTGAAACACATACAATAGCACTGGATATATCAAAGGCATTTGATAGAGTCTGGCATCAATCCTTATTGTCGAAGATGTCACACTACGGCCTTGCATCATTAGTTCCACTAATTTCTTCTTATCTTCATAACAGAAAAATACGTGTAATGGTAGATGGCCTTTATTCTCAATTTCACTCATATATGCTGGTGTTCCCCAGGGATCAGTTTTGGCCCCAATTCTGTTCCTCATTCATATCAATGATCTCATATCTACCACTCATAATCCAATACATTCCTACGCAGATGACTCAACACTCCACAGTTCCTTCACATTTACCAATTCTTTCACCCAACCCGATCTTATAATTCAAAAATAAACACTGCAATTTCTCTGAACCAGGACCTTTCTAGAATTAATGGATGGGGACAAAAGAATCTAGTTTCCTTTAATGCACAGAAAACCAAGTACATTCAATTTTCTAACCGACAGAATCTCACTGACTCCCATATATTTTTTAATGATGTAAATATTCCCACTTCCCTAGTATTGACATTCTCGGTGTAACATTAACTACTAACTTGAGCTGGACACATTATGTTAGAAGCATTGCTAAGAATGCCTCTAAAAAACTGGGACTCCTGTACAGAGTTCGAGAATTCTTCACTGACGAGCAGTTGGCCGTGATATATAAAAGTCATGTGCGTTCTCAGATGGATTACTGTTCACCTCTGTGGGGTGGAAGTGGAGTGGTTGCATTGAGGCAGTTGGACAAAATTCAAATAAAGCTATTAGATTAATCATAACCCTGCAATCACACAGGACCTTCCTACATTATCCATACGAAGAAACGTTGCATCCCTTGCATTATTCTACAGATATTTTCACAGCAATTGTTCCGAGGAACTTGCTTCAATTGTGCCGCCTCTCCACATCTTTCCCCGTAGAACTAGGGCAGCTGAGAGCGCCCATGAATTTACACTTTCTCCTCCACAATGCAGAACTTCTGCTTATCAGAATTCATTTATCCCCAGAGCTACTACTCTTTGGAATTCACTTCCCTCGAATTGCTTTCCACAAACTTACAATCTACAAATGTTTAAATCCAGTTGTTACAAACATTTTATGAATGGAGGATGCCTTTAGGCACATGGACCTTTTTGTTTTATCTGTGTTTTTCCTTCCTCCGTTCATTGTCTCTTAAAAAAAAAAAAAAAAAAAAAAAAACCCTGCTCGCCACATCCATGACATAAACGCTGTGTCATATCCTCCTTACATCCGCACTACCTTCACCTCATGACATATATTTTGCCACCTCAACATTATACCTTTTTCACCACATGAATATTATTTATGCATCACTACTGTATATCGTGTTACACATGCCGACTCACATCGGAATCATTCTTCCTTCTGCTTCAACACACATCAATCAAAGTCTGGGGTTTCATAAATATTATTCACTTAGTGTTGCCTGGAACCTTACAACACGAATTCGTTCAGGCTTGGAAACACATATCGGTCTGACTGAAAGGGTTAACCCCTCCTGTACCAGCGACGTATTATGAATTTTGTTCAAGCTGTATTTAGACGATTATGTGCAGCTTAAGAAGGATCTGTGGTTGTACAGAGGGTTAAGTTAGATGGTTCGAAGCCCGTTCATTGTTGGAGGCCCTTCTTAACCGAGTAAAATCGTCTAATATTAACCAGAATCAAATTAAAAGGACGACAGCGGTACTGAAAGGGTTAACTGTCCTATTGTTCCTATTGCTGCAGAGGGCAACGACCAGCGTCCTTAGTGACCGTATTAATTATGCAACTCCATCCCCATGAAGTAGAGATTGGGCATATAAAACACGATTGTCAGGCTGGGTTGACTTGCTACAATGTACCGGGTATCCATGAACGCTGTCCTTGTGTTACATTAAGGGGAGACCAACCGTTTTTCTGGACCCCTTTCTGCCTCGTGTTAAGTCCCAATTGTTTTGAGATTATAAGACGTTCGGCCCATTAGTTTGGCGATTTTAACACATTTCGTTGTCAATTTTTGAGACCTTTCGTGCTATTTAGGTGTCGATTATTTCCTGGCGAGCGATAGCGAGCCTGAAATTTTAAGAGGAAGAGGCCTTCGGCCGGGACATTTTTCTGCCGAAAACTGTACAAATTTATCTTTTAGGGGGTGTTTTTCTAAGCTTGATGGCGGTCTAGAGAGAAAACTAAAAATTACAGGAATACATAAAAAAAAAAAAAAAAAAAAAACGGTCGGCCTCCCCTTTCTTCTGCAACTCCCTCCCTCATGAAGTATTAATTGGACATACAGAACACGATTGGCAAGATCGGTTGATTTGCTACGATGTATCCATGAACGCTGTGGTTGTGTTACCGGTGACGTAGGGTGTATTGAAACAACTGTTACAGACTATGACGAACACATGGTCAAATTAAAAATAAACATATATTGTTGTGTCACATTTTTCCCATAAATGTGTTATTTTAGAGATAAATGCCTTTTTATAAATGTAGCAATTATTATGTTCCTTCCAACAACCAACAATACTCCTAAAATCGATTAATGAAATTTACAAACACATGTGGCAGTCCGTGGACTCGAACCCAGGATGCTCACACCGAAAATCAACACCTTATACATCGCACCACGAAGACAGTTAAAGGTTGGTGGACACTGCCTACGATTTATTATGCAACTTCGAATCAGGGTTACAAGTAAAGCACTAAATAATTAATACATGATAAACCTATTTATTGTCGAGTTAGATAAAGGGAAAGCTTGGGTTTACCTATTCACTCATTAGTAATTACGAAATAAAAGTATCTTAGCATGTGGTGATGATATGATGTGGTTAGCAGAAAAATACTAATTATTAGAAACATATTAGCGTAAACAAAATATGTAACATTTGTAATTCTGGTCATGGGACATAATGCTGATGCCCAAGTCTGGGTCGGGTATCCGAACGAAGCAGAAGGTAATTCAATCGTTTATGAAGCGTAGTTCTATTGGTGCTGATCGTTCTCGTGCAATTGTTACGTATTTAATGAAGATAATATACTGCATGTACAGTTATGTTCAGGAATGAAGAGTCATCGAGCAATACGAAAAGTTAAAAGAGCCAAATGTTACATACTGTACAATTGTGACCACGCATACCTGACCAAACACTCATGTTATAAAAGAGTGAGGTTAAAGAAAATTAATGACATACACAGACATACATACACACACACATAGACCTCTCATTTCCATGTTTATGTAAGGCAAATAAAATAAGCGTGACAAAGGGAGACATGTGTGTGTGTGTGTATGAAGTGAAGTTTCCTTAATCATTGCTCATTATCTCAATTATAACGTCATCGACTATTACTGACAATATTGGTGTGTAACAGTTGTACTGTACAAATAATAGGTTAGATATTTGGAAAACAGGCATGATATCATGTCCACGCCGATAATTCGACATTTGAGCAGATTCGAGTGGAATCCGAAGCTTCATAAAACGACTCAAATAATTTGTCAAAACTGTATTACATCACTTGGTGGGAATTATACAGTATTTGTTTCAATTAATCTTCTGTTTACACTGTAATGACCATGTACAGTCACGAGCATAAATACTGTGACACTAACCAAATAATTTTCGCCCCTTTGTATCCAAAGGTATTACAAACAAAATTATTCAAGCTCACAATTATTTCTGTATTTCATTCTAGCTACCGTCAAACGATTTTATTCAGCTTAGTATAAACCCCTAGTGATGAAGGAGTTGACGTTATCTGGTTGATGTCGCAGCATTAATTAATTCTGATCGATTTAAAAGTGTCGAACTGATTAAAAGAATCTCTGAAATTCAAATACCCATTATAAATTAGTTAGGAGATTCAATTCAAACCGAGACCGCTTCGAATATGTTTGTATATTAATAAATGTTCACAACTGTACAATACATTAAATAACATTGGGCAATAACTTCCTAATGCCCACATTTTGTGGTTTTATTTATCATTCAACTTTGGTAATAATTACTAACATATGACAGTAATATCTGCAGACCACTTGAAGATCGTAATTTGTTTCATCCAAGATACCCTCGGTGTTTCCTATGATGAAAGAATGATACATACATGTTTGATATTAACAGAAAATCATTTTAGTTGTAAACGGTTTATAAAGGGAACATAAATTACATTATGTCAACCCGAAAACTAATTATGCTTACAATTCAACATTCCTGGGTATAAACTAGAAGATTGGGGGTATGAAGGGGGCGGGGGAGGAACGGGGGGGGGGGGGGGGTATGAAGGGGGAGACCAATGCCAGTGTTCGGCTTATAGCACATGCTTGGACGACACTGATTATTTTACTGTATGCCCTGTAAATCATTAATGCTTAATTATTTTATATTTCATTATAGAATAAAGTTAACTTGTTTCTTTAATCTGTACTTAGCACTTGAAGTTTGTAAGTGTTGTTTCAATACACCCTATATATATTATATATATATATATATATATATATATATATTTATATATTGTAAGGGGATGTGGGGGTGCGGGATGGGTGAGGTGGGGGTGGAGGTGGGTGGGGGACATAACATTAAGGAGGAACAACATTATTACCATACTTACTTTTAATGTACAGTACAGTACCGTACGTCATGGGAAGGTTTGCATACACATATATGAACGCCATGTCACAAGTCCATTCTGCGATAACTTAATATTACTACTATTGCAATTATCCACACATAATACCATCACTACCACAACCATGACCGTACTACCACAATTAACCCCTTCTGTACCTGTGTTGTACTTTTCATTATATTCTGGCAACTATTAGACGATTTTGTTCAGCTAGGGAAGGACGTCTACCCCTTAAAAGGCTACAGACTATCTCAATTAATCCTCTTAGCTACCATATATCTTTCCGAAACTATATAAAATCTTCTAAATGTTGAGATCAAATAAAAAAGACCTCGCCAGTACAGAAGGGGTTAAGAGGAGGTATTTAGTTTATTCCCTAGACCTCCATCAAGCTTAAAATTAAACTCCCTTGACCCCCTTTCAAGATAAATTTTTAAATTTTTCGGTAGAAAAATGTCCCGGCCGAAGGCCGGTTCCCCTTAAATTACAGGCTCGCTATCGCTCGCCAGGAAAAAATCGACACCTAAATGGTACGAAAGGTCTTAAAATTTACAGAAATGGGGCGAACGTTCTTAAAATCGCCAAACTAATGGGGTAAACATCTTAAAAACTCAAAAGCAATGGGGCTAAACATGAGGGAGAAAGAGGTCAAGAAAAAAATCCCTCAAGTGGAAATCTCCCCTTAACTCACAAGAAACTGAATATTATGAGTAGGCTACAACAACTAATAAACCCACCACAACTATACTCAGTTTCATTTCATCTGACGGTAAATTGAATCCCTTGGCAGCTACGTTCTCGATAATTAATGCAAAAATATGAAAGCACTAGTCTTATATTAAGACCAAGTTTACATAATTAGCACCATATTTGACTACTAAATCTTCAAAATACCCAAGACATGTTGATGGGAACTTTGCAAATTACCGTCAGTTGAACAGAAACAGGTTATAGCTACCAACAACACTGCCATCAACACTGTCATTAACTCCACCATCCCACCAACACTAACACAACTAATAAATCACCACCTATAAAACTACCACCAACAACAATACCACTACTTCCTTCAATATTACCACCACAACTACCAGTAATACAACCACCACCACCACCAACACTAACACAACTAATAAATCACCACCTATAAAACTACCACCAACAACAATACCACTACTTCCTTCAATATTACCACCACAACTACCAGTAATACAACCACCACCACCACCACCACCAACATAACCACCACTACCATTACACCCACAACTACCAGCAGTACAACCACTACTACCACCAACAAAACAACCACCATTACCACCACTACCATTACAACTACCGTACCACCACCACCACCACAACCAACAAAACAATCACTACCACTACCAACATAACCACCACCATTACCACTACCACTACCACCACCAACACCACTACCACCATTACCACTACCACCACTACTATAATTAACCAGGTGGAAATGACCGGTCCAGGCAAAAACAGGTACATTTAACTGCAAGCCTCCTGTTTGTGTTGACGGGTGCAGCTGGTAGGGTGGCTTATCTATCTATCTATCTATCTGTTAGTATTCAGCTGGGGGTGGGCATGGTGGTTTTGTGTCCATCTATGCCCGTTTCTATATCATTCTAACCATTCCAACAGCACTTTATCGGTCTGGCATGCACCCCCACACACCATACACACCAATGGGCGGTTCGGCTATAGTCAGTTCATTATAGGTTGGCCAGAAATCGTGACCTCTAAATCCTCTGTAACTCAAAATGGGCTAGAGCAAATGGGCTGTACATCTGCACACCTATGTCCTGGCTGATCCTCATTTTATGGTAGAAATATTAGCTCGAATACTCTAGTCGTTTGTGAGTTATAGAGGTGAATGTTCGAGAGTTTTGGCCTACCGGTATTTATTTGGAACAGGGTATAGCAATAGCAACTCTCCCCTGAACAAGCTACAATATTTGATGAATTGCCTTGACTGAGAAGATTCATTCGTGGCCACCCCCTCGAAGATGAAGGGGTCTAGCAAAATATAGTTGTTGTTGTTGTTGTTGTTCCCCAAGCTGCCTGGCCGAACAGCCCCAAGGCCCCGAGCAAGGCCAAGGCCATAACAGAGCGCCCCCACAGAACCCTCCCAGCCGACCACAATAAAGCCTGGAGTGACCGAAGCCACTCCATGGCGGGGAGCTGAGGAGGGAGCGGAAACGCCCGGGAAACCAAAACCCCACCCAGGGCCCTGTGCCCCTCAGCAATTATGAAGAGAAAGTTGAGGGGCAAAGGAAAAATGTGACGCTTTGGCTTCCAATCTTGGTAGATTGGGAGGTCAATCCACGGAAGAGACGCCGTCACTTGAGATCTAGAAAATATATAAGTAAAAGGAACAGTCAGAGAAAGCTATGGGTATGGCAGAGATTGCTCAGTTCTCACTCTGATAGACCAGCCCATCACCAGCAAATATAGTTATATAATATTATGTCATGGCTGCACCGACACATCAAGGAAACCCTCCCCATATCGTCATTAATTCGTCAGCATATCGTCATTAATTCGTCAGCATATCGTCATTAATTCGTCATCAAATCGTCATCATATCGTCATCAATTCATCATATCGTAATCAAATCGTCATCATATCGTCATCAATTCGTCATCGTATCGTCATCATATCGTCATCAATTCGTAATCAATTCGTCATCATATCGTCATCAATTCGCACAAAAAAATACCTGGCCATATTCGAAGTAGCTGTGATGACAATGTGGCACCTCTCATCCAAATCATGTGACGTGCATAAATTAAGCTTTCCCCATCTAGTGTAACCATAATGAAGCAACCAACACCTAGAATTTCGGGGCCTCGTAAGACCTATGGATTAATGAACAGCCGACAGTCCCGAGGTTGAGACAAAAATATACAAATAGTTTTTTTATGAATAAATAGTTGTGAACAGTCATAAATAAATAAAGACATAAACAAAGAAACAAATAAATGAATAAACAAATAAATAAATAGTTAGTTGTATCCATTCCCGAGGTCGAGACATAAGTAAATTAATAAATTAATACAAAATAAAGTTGTATAGAGTCCTGAGGTTGAGACATACAGTATATAAATAAATCAGTATATAAATATGCAAATACATTATAAGTTGTGTACAGTGTATGGTACTGTAAGACATTGTGCACTAATCTACTGAATGTCTATACAAACAGCAATTAACAATATTATATAATAAATATGGGCGACACAGATACATACATTAACACCCTGATCCCTCATGGCTCCACTGTTAATATATCACCACTACACATACATACATACATACACACACACACACTCACACACATATAATAAATATGGGCGACACAGATACATACATAAACACCCTGATCCCTCATGGCTCCACTGTTAATATATCACCACTACACATACATACATACATACACACACACACTCACACACATATAATAAATATGGGCGACACAGATACATACATAAACACCCTGATCCCTCATGGCTCCACTGTTAATATATCACCACTACACATACATACATACATACACACGAACACACACACACACACTCACACACATATAATAAATATGGGCGACACAGATACATACATAAACACCCTGATCCCTCATGGTTCCACTGTTAATATATCACCACTACACATACATACATACATACATAGTGATTACAAACATACATACACCCACACACACATGCATACAAACATACATACACCCACACACACATGCATACAAACATACATACACCCACACACACATGCATACAAACATACATACACACACAAACACACCAACAATCACACACACTGACAATCTCTCTCTCTCTCTCTCACACACACACTGACAATCTCTCTCTCTCTCTCTCTCTCACACACACACACATACACACACACACACACACAATCACTCACATACTAACACATAAGCACGCACACAGACAAGGCCTTCAGCACAAATAGCCGACTAAAATATTTGTGTCTAAAGGAAGAAGTTGAATTCATCAACCTCTGGGATAATTTCTATAACCAGCCTACTCTGTTCCGCAAGGATGGCACTCATCTAAACCCTGTGGGTTCAGCACGCATGGGTTGTCTCCTACACGAAGCAGTCCGCAGCCATGGATAAAAAAAAACGTCATCCGAGAAGAAGCAGCAGTGACATAAATCATCCAACGCCAAGCAAAAAACAGAGGCAACCGAGGACCACAGCGATAAGGACCGAAGACAGCGAGGACCGAGGACAGCCATGAACATACATGTAGATCCGACAAGAACCAACAATATTATTAAAGAGCGTTCCGTGAGTTCTAAAATAACAAATTTAAAGGTTTTCTATGCAAACGCTCGTAGCATACGCAATACATTTTCAGATTTAGAGGAGCTAGTGTTTACAGAAAATTATGATGTGATTGGCATAACAGAATCTTGGCTCAATACAGAAGATAAAGACTTTTTAGCAGAGTATTCACTTCCCGGTTATGTAATGTTTGAGAAAAGCCGAATAAATCGAAATGGAGGTGGCGTTTTACTTTATATCAAAGAAAGTCTTAACCCTACCCTCTTGTCAAAACCTCAAATTGTGAACGTCAACACATCTTTTGTGCTAATAATGAATAATAAAGGTACAAAAATAATACTTGCGTTAATATACAGACCTCCAGCTCAATCAGTGCAAACTGACCGAGAAATTTACGAACAAATTGCAGATGTAAGTAACTCACAAGATACCGTAATTTTTGGCGACTTTAATTTACCTGTGACCAAGTGGGGCGATACTCTTACTTCACACTCCGGACATGACTTGTATACGAACTTGCAAGAGAGTTCGCTTTATCAATTTGTTCGAACACCGACCCGTGGTAATAACGTTCTTGACATTGTACTTGCAACAAAAGAAGAATTAATAGAGAATTTGAATGTTGGTGATGAATTCAGTAACAGCGACCATCGTACGATAACTTTCACTTTAAACTTTACTAGTAACGACCAAATAGTAGCATCGAAAAAGTCCCTAATTTCAAGAAAGTAAACTTTCATAAACTTAGAGCTATGTTTAAAGAAACTGACTGGAGCTTTTTAATTAACAATAACGACATAAATACATCTTGGAAGTTATTCGAAACCACTTACCTAAAAGCAGTGCAAGACTGCATACCATCGAAAATACGGCGTCCAGGCCATAATAATAAGCCCAAATGGTGGAATAAAGATATTTCAAACTGCCTGCTTGCTAAAAAATGTGCTAATGATAGATTAAAATCCTCACAAAATGACGAAGAACGGGTGAAATTTGTAGAGCTACGACGCAAAGCCAAAAAGTGAATTAAGCAAAGTAAAAAGACCCTAGAGTTACATATTGCGAATCAAAGTAAAACAAACCCGAAAGAATTCTATAGTTATATCAGAAAGAAAAACGTAGTTACTTCAACTGTTGGGGACCGTTAGTCGATGAAAATGGAGAATACACCAAAGACGAAGTACAAATGAGTAATGCCCTCAATACCTTCTTTGTATCAGTTTTTACAACAGAAGACCTCAGTGATATCCCTACACCATCGCCGATTCAAATTGATAATTCAGATGTTCTAAGCAATATCACCGTTACAGAGAGAGAAGTATCGAATTGTTTAGATAAACTTAAGGTAAATAAAACGCCTGGACCTGATACAATCTCGCCTAGAGTTCTAAAGGAAGCTAAGGATGAGCTCTCCAAACCATTGACATTACTATTCAATAAATCCTTGCAGTCTGGAACTATGCCTGATCAGTGGAAGATAGCCAACGTAACACCGATATTAAAAAAAGGCAGCAAATCCCTACCCAGTAACTATCGTCCAATTAGCTTAACCTCAGTTGTATGTAAAATGCTAGAAACGGTCATAAGAGACAGACTCGTAAATCACTTAGAGGAAAATAACATACTTAAAGATACTCAACACGGCTTTCATAAAAAACGTTCCTGTTTAACAAACCTCTTAGACTTCTTCCACGATATCCTCAACCTCTACGATGAGAGTAAAGCTGTAGATATTATATACCTTGATTTTCAAAAGGCCTTTGACAAAGTTCCCCACAAACGTTTACTGCTAAAACTAAAAGCGCATGGAATACAAGACGGTGTGTTGAAATGGATAGAAAATTGGCTCAGCGACAGTAAGCAAAGAGTAGTCATAAACGGTAAGGCATCTAAATGGACCAATGTAAGTAGCGGGGTACCCCAGGGATCGGTACTAGGACCAATTCTCTTTCTAATTTACATCAACGACATAGATGAGGGTCTCACCTGTACAATCTCAAAATTTGTGACGATACAAAAATTGCAAATAGCGTACTCTCAAAAGAACAAGTTGACGATATGCAACACAATCTAGATAAATTGTCACATTGGGCCCAAATTTGGCAAATGAGTTTCAATGCGGATAAATGTAAAGTACTACATATCGGATACCTAAATGAGAAAGCAAACTATTCGATGAATGGCACTCAGCTTAAGAATGTAAACAGAGAAACCGATCTGGGGGTAACAATATCGAGTAACCTAAAACCGAGTCAACAATGTTCAGAAGTTGTTAAGAAGGCAAACAAAATAATTGGCTTTATAGGCAGGTCATTTGAGCATAAATCCAAAGACGTTATCCTAACCCTTTACAATTCCTTAGTCCGCCCTCTTCTGGAATACTGCGTTCAATGCTGGTGCCCTTATTACCAAAAAGACATAAACAAGCTAGAACGAGTTCAACGTAGCGTTACCAAAATGATACCTAGCCTAAAGAACAAACCATACGAAGAGCGTCTTAGAGAATTAAATCTATTTCCTTTAACCCAGCGCAGATTAAGAGGTGACTTAATTCAAGTGTTCAAAATCAGCAAAGGCATCGACAATATGAACTGTAGTAAGTACTTCACTATCGACCAATCTAATTACACGCGGGGAAACGGTTGCAAAATTATTGGTAAATCTTTTAACTCACACGAATCTAAGAATTTCTTCTTCAATCGAGTTGTCAACTTGTGGAATGGGGTTCCCCGAGACGTTATAGACTGCAGCACCGTTGATTCATTTAAACTCCGCCTAGACAAATATCTCGCATCAAACCCGCGACTGACTGCATTTGTAAATGAATAACTTTATTTTATCCTCCCCTCAGTTACTAACCCATATGTCCCCTACTAACTTCCTATACTAGTCCTGCCACGGACATTAGTTCCAGGGCAGTAGTTCCCTTTCCAATGTTCCCTTACCCACTCTAAACCACTGTTTGGACACTTAATCCTCAGTGTTTTGGAGGACAAGCAGCCTAGAAGGGTCACTAGAACTGTTGTTGCTTGATTTCCTTTGTACCCTTTGTACAGACAAACAAACACACACACACAGACAGACACAGACATAAACACACACACACAAACACCCTGATCCTTCATAGCTGCACTATGAATATATCACGACTACCAGCATCCACATTCATAATTCTCTCTCTCTCTCTCTCTCTCTCTCTCTCTCTCTCTCTCTCTCACTGTAATTCACACTCCCTCCACCCCTCACATCTCTTTTTTTCTCTTTCACCCATCATCATCTATCTCTATCTCTCTCTCTCTCTCTCTCTCTCTCTACACCTCCTCACATCTCTCTTTTTCACTCTCACCCATTATCTCACATCTCTCTCTCTCTCTCCCTCACAACCCTCTTTTTCACTCTCACCCATCATCTCAAATCACTCTCTCTCTCGTCCTCATCACACAACACACTTCAACTTGCTTGTTCCACACCTCCCACCCAGTCCCCCCCCCCCCCCCAATACACCAAATAAAGTTAATTTCATAATCACATTTAGTTTTACCAGCACTGTCTGTACAAAGAGAGTGGATTGGCAAATATATTTTCGCAATCTTGCTTTAAGGGGAGGTGTTTAGTTTCCTCCCTAAACTTCCATCAAGCTTAAAATTACACTCCCTAGACCCCCTTTCAAGATAAATTTGTACATTTTTCGGTAGAAAAATGTCCAGGCCGAAGGCCGTTTCCTCTTAAATTACAGGCTCGCTATCGCTCGCCAGGAAAAAAATCGACACCTGAATGGCAGGAAAGGTCTTCAAATTGACAGAAATGGGGCGAATGTTCTTAAAATCGCCAAACTAACGGGGCGACCGTCTTAAAATCTCAAAAACAATGGAGCTAAACATGAGGGAGAAAGGGGTCCAGAATAAAATCCCTGAAGTCGATATCTCCCCTTAAACAATGAAAGAAAACAAGACAAAAGTATTATCTGTTCAAGTCACTCACAATTAATATTATTTGTTTCTAAATAAGTCTACCAGAAAATTTCACATCATGCTGTTCTATATCACATCCTTGCTGACACATTTCACATCATGCTGTTCTATATCACATCCTTGCTGACACATTTCACATCATGCTGTTCTATATCACATCCTTGCTGACACATTTCCACATCATGCTGTTCTATATCACATCCTTGCTGACACATTTCCACATCATGCTGTTCTATATCACATCCTTGCTGACACATTTCACATCATGCTGTTCTATATCACATCCTTGCTGACACATTTCCATCATGCTGTTCTATATCACATCCTTGCTGACACATTTCACATCATGCTGTTCTATATCACATCCTTGCTGACACATTTCACATCATGCTGTTCTATATCACATCTTTGCTGACACATCCATCATGCTGACACATCCTTGCTGACACATTTCATCATGCTGTTCTATATCACATCCTTGCTGACACATTTCCATCATGCTGTTCTATATCACATCCTTGCTGACACATTTCCATCATGCTGTTCTATATCACATCCTTGCTGACACATTTCCATCATGCTGTTCTATATCACATCCTTGCTGACACATTTCCATCATGCTGTTCTATAACATCATTCTTGCTGACACATTTCACATCATGCTGTTCTATATCACATCCTTGCTGACACATTTCACATCATGCTGTTCTATATCACATCCTTGCTGACACATTTCACATCATGCTGTTCTATATCACATCCTTGCTGACACATTTCACATCATGCTGTTCTATATCACATCCTTTCTGACCATTTCACATCATGCTGTTCTATATCACATCTTTGCTGACACATTTCACATCATGCTGTTCTATATCACATCAGTGCTGACACATTTCACTCGACACATTTCACTCGCCGATGCTGTTCTATATCACATCCTTGCACCAAATCAAAATAATACTACCTTGATAATATAACTATACCCTGTTCCAAATAATACTACCTTGAACATCCTTGCTGACCCTGTTCCAAATAATACTACCTTGATAATATAACTATACCCTGTTCCAAATAATACTACCTTGATAATATAACTATACTAAATAATACCCTGATACCCTTCCAAATAATACTACCTTGATCCCTACTACCTTGATAATATAACTATACCCTGTTCCAAATAATACTACCTTGATAATATAAAATAATACTAACCTTGTTCCAATATAACTAAACCTGTGTTCAAATAATAACCTTGATAAAAAAATACCCCTACTACCTTGATAATATAACTATACCCTGTTCCAAATAATAGGTACCTCCTGGAATAGTTCCAAATAGGTAGGCCGGAAATCGTGAACCCAAACCAATGTAACTAAAAAAAGGCTAGAAGAAATGGGCTGTACATTCCCACACCTACTCCCTGGCTGACTCTTCCCAAATGGTAGAAATATTAGCTGGATGGGGCGAAAGTTAGCGTAATGGAGGTCTAGCGAGGAAACTAAAAAATAAATGAATAAATGGGTTTAAGTAATGGGTTAATAGGAGAGAGGTTAATGGGGGATGGTTTTTTTTTCTGACATCGATTTTTAAGACCTTTCACCCAATTATTCTTTGTTAGATAATATGGAGGTCTAGGGAGGAAACTATAATAACATATTTAATCAAGGCGGCTTTCTACTTAAAGCTCCAGTACTGCATCAAGGTTATTCACATCAATATTTACACATTAATAATATTCCAGTGTTTGATTGACCTCCCAATTTACCAAGATTGGAAGCCAAAGCGTCACATACAATATTCACATCAATATTTACACATTAATAATATCAAAGATTCTTACACATTCACATCAATATTTACACAGTATTCCAGTGTTTCAAAGATTCTCTCACAATATTCACATCAATTTACACATTATTATTCTACATCATCAATATTTTTTCTAACATTAATGTTTTTTAATTATATTGTCAGAGTCCATAGCCATAGTTCAAATCGATTTATTTGTAAAGCAACATTCTGATAAACCATGGTACTGAAAAGGGTTAAGCGAGATAATTCGAACCCTGTTAATTGTTGGAAGACTTTTTTTAAACTGAATAACCCAGGCTTTATTTGTGGTAAGCAGGAAGGGTTCTGTGGGGTGTAATGTTAAGCTTGATATGAGGTCTAGCGAACTAACTAAAATGAGCAGTAGAAGATTTAAATTATCCACTAACAATCAGAGGGTTAAGGTGTCAAGATTCATTTATATATATTAACCCCTTCTTTACCGGGGACGTTCTTTATATAAGGGGTTAAGGGGAGGTTTTTAGTTTGTTTCCTACTCTCTTAATTTATTTATTTTTGTTTGGTCTGGGGTCACTTTTGACCCCGCTTATCCTACCTACCACATTACCACTCTCACCGTCACTACCCCCCCCCCCCCCCCTCTCTCTCTGTCTTACAAGTTGTTAGTCTATGTTCAGTGATGCAGCAAAAAAAAAACAAAAAAAAAAACACACATTACACATCAACACACCACCCTACACACACAAGGAAACTAGCAAGCAGCCAAGCACACACACACACACACATTCTTATTCAAATACCATGGAGGTAGCCTTGATGCACCCTTCTTTGAACAGCTTACAAGCATTTCCAACACTTCTCATGAACTAGCGCACAAAAACATACACACACAAACACGTACACATACAGTACACACAGAGGCTACACTCACACACAAAGAAAAGCTACACACACACACACACACAAGGGGATATTTCCACTGAGGGATTTTTTTCTGGACCCGTTTCTCCCTCATCTAAACACAAACACACACACACTCGTTCATCACACACACACTCTTTCTCTATCACACACACACACACACACACAGACTAAAACACGCATCACCACTCTTATCATTATTATATTCTCATTCTCAGCACACACACACACAAAACACACACACACACACACACCATCATCGTTACCAGCCAGACCATTCTATTGCTAGCCTATATAAACTTGTTACCACATTATGAAGGAGTACAAAGGAAATCAAGCAACAACAGATCCAGGGTCGGTGCTGCCTGGCCTCGGTGCGCTTGTAACTAGTTGCTCTTGTTATATTGTTCATTAAGGGGAGATTTCCACTTGAGGGATTTTTTTCTGGACCCCTTTCTCCCTCATGGTTAGCCCCATTGCTTTTGAGATTTTCAGACGTTCGCCCCATTAGTTGACGATTTTAAGAACTTTCGCCCCATTTATGTCAATTTTAAGACCTTTCGTGCCATTTAGGTGTCGATTTTATCCTGGCGAGCGATAGCGAGCCTGTAATATAAGAGCCACCGGCCTTTGGCCGGGAAATTTTTCTACCGAAAAATGTACACATTTATCTTGAAAGGGGGTCTAGGTGTAATTTTAAGCTTGATGGAAGTTTTAGGGAGCAAACTAAAAACCTCCCCTTAAGGGATGATTTGTATTTACATATTAATTACTTACTACCGGTAAAATGACGTAACTTTGGACGGGGAGATAATTTCGGACATTCTGGAAAATAATATAATGAACCGCAGTCATGGGATAAAGACATGATGTTATGGACAAATAAGTATGTCTGTGGTGTTCTTCCATAATGTAAAGCCACACATAACTGTAGCTAATAATAACAAAACAACCACATCAATCACAACAAAACTTTGTAATCCTAATGTCCGAATATACCCGCCCCCCCCGTTGACCGAAGTGACCACCCCCCCTTTGACCGGAAGTAAACCCCCTTGACCGAAGTATACCCCCTTGATCGAAGTATAAACCCACTTTAACCCTTGTCCGAAGTATAACCCCCTTGACCGAAGTATACCCCCTTGACCGAAGTATACCCCCTTGACCGAAGTATACCCCCTTGACCGAAGTTAGGCCATTTTACGGTACTGTATTTTAGTTTCCTCCCTAGACCTATATCAAGCGTTAACAAAAAAGATAGGGTTAAGGGGGGGGTGACCTGTTTTTGTTCTGTCCTTTTCTATCTTTCTCTGGCTTGTATCCGTTTGGCCCCATTCAGCCTACTGTTTCAAGACGTTTTACTACACCACCCCCACCTATACCACACCCACTACACCACCTACAACAACACCTACTGCACCACCTACAACCACACCCACTATGTGTACAATTTTTTTTACTGGTGAGCGGTAGCCAGCCAGCATATTTTGTATTTTTATTTGACAGAATGCTAAATTTGTACATTTTTCGATAGAAATGTCTCCGGCGAAGCCGGATTTCTTCATATAAAGCTGGCTCGCTATCGCTCACCAGGAAGAAATCGACACCTACTGTAGATGGGAATAAACGTCTTACAATAGTTGGCTGAATGGGGCCGAATGGATACAAGCCAGAGAAAGAGAGAAAAGGACAGAAATAACAAAAAAGCAGGTCACCCCCCTTAAGGCACAATATGTAAGAGGATAAATATAAAGTTCGTTGAAGTTCGTTGCTGACCAATTACATCTTGCTAGTAATGTGAAAGCCTAAAGTGGAAAATAGGCGAGGCACGTTCTCCACCCAAATTAAAAGTCGACAATGCTCAACTTGGCGCTGTTGTTGTTGTCGTTGTTGTTGTTGGTTTGAAGTTTGTGTTGTCGACCCACTTTTGTTTTCTTTGATTCTGTGCAGGAGGCCACACAAGACGTCGTTTTATATACCCCCAAGATATATATATATATATATATACCCGGTATATATATATATATATATATATATATAGCTGTATTATAGAGTATACTAGATATATATTTCCTACATACGGACGTCCCCTTTAGGGGAAGAAAAAAAAGGGGTTTAAACAATAAGGTTTTATCTCCTGGACCGCCTTCTCCCTCATGTTTAGCATATTAGTTTTGAGATTTTAAGACGTTCGTTTCATTAGTTTGGCGGATTTGAGACCTTTCGCCCCATTTCTTTGTCAATATATAACCTTTCGTGCCATTTAGGTGACGATTTTTTCCTGGCGAGCGATAACGAGCCTGGAATTTTAGAAGGAATGCCGATTCCTTCTAAAATTACAGGCTCGTTATCGCTCGCCACGAAAAAATCGACTGGAACATTTTTCGTCCACATTTATATTGACAAACACACACAACCACCCGGCAGTCCAGCACACTCGGTATGCTGTGTAATTACTAAGGGGAGATTTCCACTTGAGGGATTTTTTTCTTTACCCCTTTCTCCCTCATGTTTAGCCCCCTACAATGTTTCTCCAACCATTGCTTTGAGATTTTGAAGACGTTCGCCCCATTAGTTTTTGGCGATTTTTTAAGAACTTGATTTCAACGCCCCATTTATGTCACTTTTAAGACCTTTTCGTCCCATTTAGGTGTCGATTCCTTTTTTCCTGGCGAGCTATAGCGAGCCTGTCATTTAAAAGGAATCGCGGCCCTTTCGGCCGGGACATTTTTCTACCGAAAAATGTACAAATTTATCTTGAAAGGGGGTCATGGGGGTGTAATTTCAAGCTTGATGGAAGTCTAGGAAACACACTAAAAACCTCCCCTTAAGTCGCAAACCTAGATGCTGAGAGTTGATATCCCTCTGTCTGCAGGCGAACCATTTCCTCTATGTGGGGATTAGGTTTGAATGGACCGGTCTCAGGGGACTAACTGTTACCTTGCCTACATTCTACCCATTCCTGGAGGTAAGTCAGCGCCGCATAATGTGGCAGTCATGGTCAGTCTGTTGACCATGTAGAAGCTTAGAGTAAGAGAGGTTTGGAAACTGTATTTTTCTGCTTTTTATGTCTTGAAATACACTGACTAATATTATTTACACTCTCTCCTCTATCTATCTATCTCTCACTCACACATACATTCACACACACACACATAAACAAACACACACACATAAAGAAGCGAATCCCCCGACATCTTCTCCCCGCCCCCCAAAACTGGCCATGAAATACCGGCCCAAACCGCGTAGAAAATGTTGTACCCTCCGTTGCAAATGTTGATCATAATGCAGGGGGGAGTTAGGGCCTCGTTGCAACCTGCCTTCATTGAAAACCCTGCAAGATGTGAGTTGCCCCCAAAATATGACGAGATTCGGCCGGTCGGAGAGAGAGATATATGTGTGGTGGGGAAGGGAGAGGGAAGAGAGAGATAGAGGGTTTGGGGAGAGGGAAGAGAGAGAGAGATAGAGGGTTTGGGGAGAGGGAAGAGAGAGATAGAGGGTTTGGGGAGAGGGAAGAGAGAGATAGAGGGTTTGGGGAGAGGGAAGAGAGAGACTATATATACAACCACACCTTCACTACCACCACACCCATTATACCACCTACAACCACACTCACTATATATACAACCACACCTTCACTACCTCCACACCCATTTTACCACCTACACCACACCCACTATATATACAACCACACCTTCACTACCACCACACCATTATACCACCTACAGTACACCACATACAGAGGGTTTTGGGGATAGGGAAGAGAGAGATAGAAGGGTTTGGGGAAGAGAGAGAGAGGGTTGTGGGAGAGGGGAGAGAGAGATAACAGAGGGTTTGGGGCGAGGGACGAGCGAGATAAGGTTTGGGGAGAGGGAAGAGAGAGATAGAGGGTTTGGGGAGAGGGAAGAGAGAGAGAGAGGGTTTGGGGAGAGGGGAAATAAGAGAGAAAAGGAGAGTTTTGGGAAAGGGCAAGAGAGAGAGACTTCAGAGAGGGAGAGGGAGAGAGTTTTTTGGGAGAGAGGAAGATATGAATCAGATGGTTGTGAATAGCTAATGTATCTAAATGGTGTGGAAGAGTTGAGCAGAAGTAAATGTGGATAAATATAAAGAGATATTAGGGAATTTGGGGAAAAGAAGGACTGGAAATAGGGGTTGTGGAATGTAGATAGAGGAATAATTTAAGTGATATTGACGAGACTAAAGTTATAAGAAAGAAGGAGAGATCTTGAGATAATTTTGGAAATAAAAAGGCGTGGAGAATTATAGAGAACGGAGAATAAAAAGGGGTGGAGAATTATAGAGAACGGAGAATAAAAAGGCGTGGAGAATTATAGAGAACGGTATTTGAAAACAATCGGCGTTCGGCCGGGAAATTATAGAGAACGGAGAATAAAAAAGGCGTGGAGAATTATAGAGAACGGAGAATAAAAAGGCGTGGAGAATTATAGAGAACGGAGAATAAAAAGGCGTGGAGAATTATAGAGAACGGAGAATAAAAAGGGGTGGAGAATTATAGAGAACGGAGAATAAAAAGGCGTGGAGAATTATAGAGAACGGAGAATAACACACAAAGCTGGGAGAAATATAGAGAACGGAGAATAACCAGAGCGTGCGAATTATAGAGAACCTGAGAATCCACTTCGTTGTCGACTTACTAGAATAACGTAGACTAAAAAAGGCGTGGAGACTTATCTCGAGACCTGGAGCACATAAACACAGGGGTGGAAATTCTAGTAGCACGGATAGACATGCCAAGGCTTTTTCTTCTATCTACGAACTTATAATAAAACAGGCGTGGAGAATTCTAGCGAACGGAGAATACAAATGGCGTGGCAGCAATTATAGCGAACTTGAGACATACTATTCGTTGATCTTCTCTATACCGGGAGCATCACCATTGTTTTGGATGACTTATATCGAACGTAGAATTAAAGACGGCTTTGAGCTTATAGTCGTCACCGGGTAATACCAGGCTTGGCGACTTATAGAGCACGGAGAATCATCACCATATACATGTGTTTATTACTACCGATATATTATAATGGGAGCGATTTACCTTTCTAGCCATGTACATTTATCGAGAACGGCAGACCAATAAATAAGTAGGCGTGGAGAATTATCGAGAACGGAGAATCAAAAGGGTGGATAATTATAGAACGGGCGAATTATAACACGAGAGAACGGAGTAAAAAAAAAGCGTGGAGAACTTATCGAGAACGGAGAATAAAAAAGGGTGGAGAAATATAAGAGACCGGCGCCTCAAAAGGCGTGGACCAATATACCTTGATTTACCTTTCTATCCATAATTATTAGATGTGTTTATTACGACCAATATACCTTGATTAATTACTAGGGTTTATCACTACCAATATACCTTGATTTACCTTTCTATCAGAGAACGAGAATAAAAAGGGGTGGAGAATTATCACTACCAATATACCGGTTTATTATTATGGACAATATAATAGATACCCCCATTATACCTTATATATAAACCCATAATCGTTGACACAGTGCAGGGTGTTGGCATTGATCTTTACAGGTTATTCTGGCTATATAGAGAATTATAGAGAACGGAGACTAAAAAGGCGTGGAGAATTATAATATATATATATATATATATATATATATATATATATGAGAGAGAGAGAGATGAGAGATGGAGAGGGGAGGAGAGGAGAGAGGATGAGAGAGAGAGAGAGAGAGAGAGAGAGAGAGAGAGAGAGAGAGAGAGAGAGAGAGAGAAAGAGAATGTGGTGTAAGGTGCGAAAGGATAGTATCTATCTATTGCCCGACGCCGTGATCCCCGAAGGGGTGGCCACGAACGAAACGCCCCATGCACCTCTGTCCCCAGTCAGTCGACACCCCTCCCCCCAACCAGCACCGCCTTCGTTCATATACTTCCTCACTCCATCCTTCCACCTCTCTTTTATAGAACGGAGAATAAAAAGGCGTGGAGAATTATAGAGAACTCTCCCTCTGTCCCTCCACCTCGCTCTCGTACACCCTCTTAGGACATATGGCCGAACCATCTCAAGTTGTTCCTTTTCACACTTTTGAACACCTTCTTAGTTCCTCATTCAGCCTGTCTATCCCCCATGTAACTCCGCATCTCTCTCTCTCTCTCTCTCTCTCTTGGTGAGGTAGGATAGTATACGGACATATTTAGTTTCGGCCATCCTGCATTGGCTTCGGCGAGAGCTGCTCCCCCCGAGTATGTTTGCTGCCAGTGTTTGATGTAGCAGGCTATTCGAGGGGGCAGCTCTCACCCCCGCGAAGCATAAGCCTACTACAATATATTGGAGGGTGTATACTGTATATGTCACTGTTATCTTCTTCAATAGATATATACTATATTTGAACTTAATTATCTATATATATATATATATATATAGAGAGAGAGAGAGGGAGAGAGAGAGAGCTGATGTTGTGCTGTCTAAATGACACCAAAGATCTTGATATTGCTATAGAAAGGGGACGAAATGTTTAAAATCGCCAAACTAATGATCTCCCCTTAAGTCTGGTTTAGCACACCCAGCGGGGGGGGGGTTTTACCCTAAATAGGGTTTTCCGTGCTCATATTCATGCATAAACAAGACCCAGAGCGTAAAACAAGTATCTATCCCCCCCCCCCGGGGACATATAGATCAAGGAGACTCATTTGGCTAAGTACAGCACCGGGGAGACCTGCCGTATACAATGTTACTCCAACCACACGCAACAACACACATATATATACATACATACATACATACATACATATCGAGTGCAAAAACCTAAAATAAGGTAATTTCCGTCACCACACACACAAGCATATACATATATAAACACACACACACACGCAACGTCGTGAGGAGCGGTCATAAGGTTACCATATGCCCCACATAGTCCAAATTTATTTCACTCGACATATGTCGCGCGCCGACACACACACACACACACGCAGGTAGATATTCATGCACACTCAATTATACCAAATCAAAATAATACTACCTTGATAATATAACTATACCCTGTTCCAAATAATACTACCTTGAAATTGATATGCGTAGAACACACGCACACACATACACACACATACTCGTGTGTAGCCTACATGCACACTTACGCTCACATAAAGCAAACACACACACTTGTATTTATTCTAGCAATTAAAACAATTAAAGCAGTGCCTGTTCCAAATAATACTACCTTGATAATATAACTATACCCTGTTCCAAATAATACTACCTTGATAATATAACTATACTAAATAATACCCTGATACCCTTCCAAATAATACTACCTTGAAGAGAGAAGAGAGAGAGAGAGAACGAGTGGGGAAGAGTGTGAGAGAGGAGAGAGAGAGAGAGAGAGAGAGAGAGGAGAGAAGAGAGAGATCTACCTTGATAATATAACTATACCCTGTTCCAAATAATACTACCTTGATAATATACAAGCAACAACATATCTAGTGACCCTTCTAGGTTGCTTGTCCTCCAAAACAACTGAGGATCAAGAGAGTGGCCCAAACAGATAATACTAACCTTGTTCCAATATAACTAAACCTGTGTTCAAATAATAACCTTGATAAAAAAATACCCCTCCCTGCCACCTAACGTTTACCTTGATAATATAACTATACCCTGTTCCAAATAATAGGTACCTCCTGGAATAGTTCCAAATAGGTAGGCCGGAAATCGTGAACCCAAACCAATGTAAGTCAAAAAGGGCTAGAAGAAATGGGCTGTACATTTCCACACCTATTCCCTGGCTGACTCTTCCCAAATGGTAGACATATTAGCTTGATGAGCCCATTCCACAAGTTGACAACTCGATTGAGAAGAAATTCTTAGATTAGCGTAATGGAGGTCTAGCGAGGAAACTAAAAAATAAATGAATAAATGGGTTTAAGTAATGGGTTAATAGTTGCAACCGTTTTTTCCCCGCGTGTAATTAGATTGTCGATAGTGAAGTACTTACTACAGTTCATATTGTCGATGCCTTTGATGATTTTGAAACACTTGAAATTAAGTCACCGTAAATTCTGCGCTGGGTTAAAGGAAATAGATTTAATTCTCTAAGAACCTCTTCGTATGTTTGTTCTTTAGGCTAGGTATCATTGGTTAATGGGGGATGGTTTTTTTTTCTGCTAGCTTGTTATATCTTTTTGGTATAAGGGCACCAGGATTGGAACGCAGTATTCCAGAAGAGGGCGGACTAAGGAATTGTAAAGGGTTTAGGATAACTTCTTTGGATCGATTTTTAAGACCTTTCACCCAATTATTCTTTGTTGAGAGAGCGAATCAGAGTGTTTATCCTCAGGTAGTCTTCATATAACTCTGGAGGTCTAGGGAGGAAACTATAATAACATATTTAATCTGCGCTCTCAGTAATTATAACATGTCTCTTATGTAAATGGAAACAAGGGCAAACCACCTATATAATTAAATCCCTTAAAGCTCCAGTACTGCATCAAGGGTCCTAGACTTCCATCAAGCTTAAAATTACTCTCCCTAGACCCCCTTTCAAGATCAATTTGTACGTTTTTCGGTAGAAAAATGTCCCGGCCGAAGGCCGGTTCCCCTTAAATTACAGGCTCGCTATCGCTCGCCAGGAAAAAATCGACACCTAAATGGCACGAATGGTCTTAAAATTGACAGAAATGGGGCGAGGGTTCTTAAAATCGCCAAACTTAAAACCTCAAAAGCAATGGGGCTAAACATGAGGGAGAAAGAGGTCCAGAAAAAAAAATCCTCCAGGTGGAAATCTCCCCTCAAGCCCTCGTAATAAAAAAGCACAAAATAGCCTACAACTAGAGGGCATTCAGTAGAGCGCATACCTCATTCACATCAATATTTACACATTAATAATATTCCAGTGTTTTGAGGGACTTACAATATTCACATCAATATTTACACATTAATAATATCAAAGATTCTTACACATTCACATCAATATTTACACAGTATTCCAGTGTTTCAAAGATTCTCTCACAATATTCACATCAATTTACACATTATTATTCTACATCATCAATATTTTTTCTAACATTAATGTTTTTTAATTATATTGTCAGAGTCCATAGCCATAGTTCAAATCGATTTATTTGTAAAGCAACATTCTGATAAACATCCTGGCGAGCGATAGCGAGCCTGTAATCTAAGAGTAACCGGCCTTCGGCCGGGACATTTTTCTACCGAAAAATGTACAAATTTATCTTGAAAGGGGGGTGAAATTTTAAGATTGCTGAAGGAGTAGGAAACAAACTAAAAACCTCCCCTTAACATCGTAGACATAAATTTTCTTCTGGATCTGTGTTCCAGGCCTAATCCGGTTCACCTCCAAAACGGAATCACATCTTCCTTGGCGCATATCCCATCCGCATATCCGGTGCCGTCCTTTTATAACCTTAGTGTGAATACTATTAAACGATTTTTATTCAGCTTAAAATGGGCCTCCAGCAATTAAGAGGCTACAGGTTAACCCCAATTTACCTTATGATACCTTGTGATACCTTATGATGTGTTCGCCACTCTTCTAGCGGCACCAAGGAGCGCGACGCCCCTCGTTTTGGGTGGTGATTTGGTGCAGTAGACTGTTTGAAGCGACAGCTCGCTCCGTTGCGAGGATGGGCTCGTCTGGCACTGAAAAGGGTTAAGCGAGATAGTTCGAAGCCTGATAATTGTTGGAGGCCTTTTTTTAAACTGAATACTCTTGAAGCTGTCTAACGAGACGTCCCTCATGTCTCTTACTCGCCGCGGGAGTTTGTTGAAGAGACGTGGGCCTCTGTGTGATAACCAGCCCTCTCGCAGAGAGCCCATAGCACCCCTGTTATTCATCCGGTGTAATGTTAAGCTTGATATGAGGTCTAGCGAACTAACTATCGGAGTATGTAGGTTCAGAGGGTTAAGGTGTCAAGATTCATTTATATATATTAACCCCTTCTTTACCGGGGACGTTCTTTATACTCTTCTACGTTCCAGTGAGTAAGGGGTTAAGGGGAGGTTTTTAGTTTGTTTCCTACTCTCGAAATCCAATACAAATGACGTCACCGGTACTGAAGGGGTTAACAGAATAGATAGGAGGTACAAAGGAACCACAAGAGCGCTAGGCAGTTAACCCTATCTGGTGCAACGTCTTAGGGGTTATTATGGTTAATTTATTTATTTTTGTTTGGTCTGTTTAATTGTTTTGGACATTTTCCACTTTTGACCCCGCTTATCCTACCTACCACATTACCACTCTCACCGTCACTACCCCCCCCCCCCCCCCAAAAAAAAAAAAAAAAAAAAAAATAAAAAAAAAAATACGCCTCCCCAGACCCCCTTCAAATTAAACAAAAAAATACCCCCCCCCCCCCCCCGAGACCCCCTTCAAGCTAAATATGTACATTTTTCGGTAGAAAAATGTCCTGGCCAAAGGCCGGTTTCTTCCAATTTGCAGGCTCGCTATCGCTTGCCCAGGAAAAATCGACACCTTGTTGGGTTGAATCATCTTATAATAAAAAAAAAACAAAAAAAAAATGGCCCGCCCTGCACCTAATAGGGTTAAGGGGTGATGGGCCTACGTACTGTACTCTTGGGTCTTAATAAGGGGATATTTCCACTGAGGGATTTTTTTCTGGACCCGTTTCTCCCTCATTATTATTATTTTCTAGTGTCCTTCCTAGACCTCAATCAAGCTTAAAAAAAACATCCACAAGACCCCCCCCCCCCCCATGACTTCCGTCGGTTACTCCTATATTACAGGCTAGCTATCGCTCGCCAGGAAACAAATCGACACCTAAATTGTACGAAAGGTGAGTATTGAATCAAGCCTAAAACACCATCACCATTATTATCATTATTATATTATCATTCTTAGCACAACAAACGTCTTAAAATAAAAATGAAACTAATGGGGCTAAGTTACTTACAAACAAGAACAAAACAACCACATCAATCACAACAAAACTTAATCATAGTACCGGTAACACAACGAAGACCAAAACCACTTTAACCCTTCACATTTATTCAGTTTAGCAAGGACGTCTACCATGAAAAGGATAATTCAAACACACAACCATTCACTACACCACCCCCACCTATACCACACCCACTACACCACCTACAACAACACCTACTGCACCACCTACAACCACACCCACTATATATACAACCAGAGCTAAATGAGAGGATGGTAGAGACCCATTATACCACCTACAACCACACCACTATATATACAAACCACACCTGAAAATAATGGCTTTACAACCACACCTTCACTACCACCACACCCATTATACCACCTACAACCACACCCACTATATATACAACCACACCTTGATAGCGATATATACCGGTACCTTTCACACCCATTATACCACCTACAACCACACCCACACCTTCACTACCACCACACCCATTATACCACCTACAACCACACCCACACCTTCACTTACCTTGATTAATTACTAGGGTTTATCACTCCACACCCATTTACCACCTACAACCACACCCACTATATATACAACCACACCTTCCATAATTATGAGAAGGGTTTAACTATATATACCACCACACCTTCACTACCACCACAGCCATTACACCACCATCAACCCCCCCCACTATATATACAACCACACCCACACTACCACCACACCCATTATACCACCTACACCACACCCACTATATATACAACCACACCTTCACTACCACCACACCATTATACCACCTACAGTACACCACAGTTAAATGAGAGGATGGTAGAGCTATTATTAACATTATATTACCCCACGATAATAATGGCTTAATATTAAACCCTTCTGTACAAGCGAAATCTTTACAGGTTATTCTGGCTATATATATATATATATATATATATATATATATATATATATGCGAGAGAGTAGAGGAAGAGGAGGAGAGGGGAGAGGGAGAGAGCAGAGGAGAAGAGAGAGGAGAGAGAGAGAGAGAAAGAGAATGAGGTGTAAGGTGCGCGAAAGGATAGTCATCTTATCTATTGCCGACGGCCCGTGATCCCCAAGGGGTGCACGAACGACAACGCCCCCATGCACCTCTGTCCCCAGTCAGTTCGACACCCCTCCCCCCAACCACCAAACCGGCCTTCGTTCGGGATATACTTTTCCTCCACTCCATCCTTCCACCTCTCCATTCGTCTCCACTCTCACTCTCTGGGTCCCTCCCACCGCCGACCCCCACATCGCTCCTACGTACACCCTCTTAGTCATTCTTCGCTTTCCAATACTTCCCATATGGCCGAGCCAGCACATCTACCTCCACACCACACCACCTTCTTAGTTCCTCATTAGCCTGTCTATCCCTCCATGTAACTCCGCACGCACTTCTCAAGTAATTCATTTCCACTGCTCTCACTCTTGGTCTGAGTCTCTCAACCAACGTCCATGCTTGGCTTCCGTAGGATAGTATACCGGTACATATTTAGTGAACTGTTATCTCCTTCAATAGATATATACTATATTTGAACTTAATTATCGACAACTAAATGACACCAAAGATCTTGATATTGCTATAGAAAGGGGACGAAATGTTTTAAAATCGCCAAACTAATGATCTCCCCTTAAGTCTGGTTTTAGCACACAAAGAGCGGGTGGTAGGGTATTTTACACTGTGCCGCCCAGCGGGGGGGGTTTTACCCTAAATAGGGTTTTCGTGCTCATATTCATGCATAAACAAGACCCAGAGCGTAAAACAAGTATCTATCCCTGAAAGGGCGTAAACAGAGCTTTCCAATGACACCCGAACCATCCTTGTACGACCACTGGTTCTCTTGCAACGATCGTGCAACACGAGTGCAAAAACCTAAAATAAGGTAATTTCCGTTCATAATTCCCTGTGTAGCGAGTCAGAGGAGGGGGAGGAAAGTAGAATACAGTTCAGTACGTCCACGGTGGTCGTGAGGAGCGGTCATAAGGTTACTACGCTCGTCCCACCGCTCAGCTCTCTCTCTCTCAGCAACATTACGTGCTGAAAATGGCACTCGACAGCTGTCGTGCACCGCCACATAGTCCAAATTTATTTCACTCGACATATGTCGCGCGCCGCCAGTTAAGGGTTAATCACCTAAAATATTGTTTAGTCTAGTTTCCGATGCCCGAACCTTTTTGGCCATTGCAAAGAGACGATAAAATTATGCTCTCGTTCCCTATTATCACCAAATCAAAATAATACTACCTTGATAATATAACTATACCCTGTTCCAAATAATACTACCTTGATAATATAACTATACCCTGTTCCAAATAATACTACCTTGATAATATAACTATACCCTGTTCCAAATAATACTACCTTGATAATATAACTATACCCTGTTCCAAATAATACTACCTTGATAATATAACTATACCCTGTTCCAAATCACTACCTTGATAATATAACTATACCCTGTTCCAAATAATACTACCTTGATAATATAACTATACCCTGTTCCAAATAATACTACCTTGATAATATAACTATACCCTGTTCCAAATAATACTACCTTGATATAACTATACTACCTTAACTATACCCTGTTCCAAATAATACTACCTTGATAATATAACTATACCCTGTTCCAAATAATACTACCTTGATAATATAACTATACCCTGTTCCAAATAGGTAGGCCGGAAATCGTGAACCCAAACCAATGTAACTCAAAAAGGGCTAGAACAAATGGGCTGTAAATTTCCACACCTACTCCCTGGCTGACTCTTCCCAAATGGTAGACATATTAGCTGGATTACTCAAGTTGTGTGTGAGTTATAGAGATTATTGTGCAAGAGTTTTGGCCTACTGACTTGGAACAGGGTTTATATGTATATATAGCACGTGGCTGGGTCAGCTAGTTTTTGTGTCGCTAGTTCATTGACTCGCTTTTTCTGGACCTCCTTCTCCCTCATGTTTAGCATACCCGGTATTAGTTTTGAGATTTTAAGACATTTCTTCCATTAGTTTGTCGATTTTAAGACCTTTCGCCCCATTTCTGCGTCAATATTAAGACCTTTCGTGCCATTTAGGTGTCGATTTTTTCCTGGCGAGCGATAGCGAGCCTGTAATTTTAAGAGAAATCGGCCTTTGGCCGAGAAATTTTCTACCGAAAAATGTACAAATTTATCTTGAAGGGGGGTCTACTGGGTGTATTTCTAAGCGTAATGGAGGTCTAGCGAGGAAACTAAAAAATAAATGAATAAATGGGTTAATAGCTAAAAAATGAATAAATGGATTAATATCTCAAAAAACCGGCCACTGCCCCCTTAAGCCCCAGTACTGCATCAAGGTCGGGGTTAGTGTCCAGTTGGTTAATGGGGGATGGTTGGTTTTTTTCTGGACTCCTTCTCCTTCATGTTTAATCCCATTAGTTTGGCGATTTTAAGACCTTTCACCCAATTATTCTTTGTTATTAATAAGACTTCTCGTGTCACTTAGCTGTCGATTTTTTCCTGGCGAGCGATAGCGAGCCTGTAATTAAGGAGGGCTCGGCCTTCGGCCTGGACATTTTTCTACCGAAAAATGTACAAATACATCTAGAAGAGGGATCCTGGGGATGTTTTTTTAAAGTTTGATGGAGGTCTAGGGAGGAAACTATAATAAAATATTTAATCAATGAAACAATAGACCAAACAATAAACCCTCCCCCCTTAAAGCCCCAGTACTGCATCAAGGTCGAGGTTGTTGTACAGTTGGCTAAGTAAGTCCTGTCACAGCTACAGTGTAAGTATGTCTGCCAGATGTTGTAGATGGTGAACAGGTGTAGGAGGAGTATTTGAAAGACACCCTTACAATTTACACATTAATAATATTCCAGTGTTTCAAAGATTCTCTCACAATATTCACATCAATATTTACACATTAATAATATTCCAGTGTTTCAAAGATTCTCTCACAATATTCACATCAATATTTACACATTAATAATATTCCAGTGTTTCAAAAGATTCTCTCACAATATTCACATCAATATTTACACATTAATAATATTCCAGTGTTTCAAAGATTCTCCACAATATTCACATCAATATTTACACATTAATAATATTCCAGTGTTTCAAAGATTCTCTCACAATATTCACATCAATATTTACACATTAATAATATTCCAGTGTTTCAAAGATTCTCTCACAATATTCACATCAATATTTTTCTAACATTAATTTGTTTTTAATTATATTGTCAGAGTCCATAGCCATAGTTCAAATCGATTTATTTGTAAAGCAACATTCTGATAAACGATTTTTTTTTTTTTTCACATTTTGCGATTAAGTTTCGCTATTCTATATTTTGTTGAGACTTTAGTTAAGGGGAGATATCGACTTGAGGGATTTTTTTCTGGACCCCTTTCTCCCTCATGTTTAGCCCCATTGCTTTTGAGATTTTAAGACAGTCGCCCCATTAGTTTGGCGATTTTAAGAACTTTCGCCCCATTTCCGTCAATTTTAAGACCTTTCGTGCAATTTAGGTATCGATTTTATCCTGGCGAGCGATAGCGAGCCTGTAATTTAAGAGGAACCGGCTTTGAGCCGGGACATTTTTCTACCGAAAAATGTATAAATTTATCTTGAAAGGGGATCAAGGGGGTGTAATCTGAAGCTTGATGGATATCTAGTGACCAAACTAAAAACCTCCCCTTAACCCCTTCTGAACCGGCGACGTCTTTTTAATATCATTCTAGCTATATATACTTAGACGAATGTGTGCAGTTAAGAAGGATCTGTGGTACTGAAAAGGGTTAAGCGAGATAATTCGAAGCCTGTTAATTGTTGGAGGCCTTTTTTAAACTGAATAAAGTAATTAAAAAGACGTCGCCGGTACAGAAGGGGTTAAAGCTTTGTTTGCCGTGTTCAGCATGCATTTCAGTTAACCCCTTGAGGATCATGACGCGTTTTGACAGTTTGCTCTGGCTCTCGTTAGGCGATGTTGTACAACTTAAGAAGGACATGTGAGAATTCAAAGGGTAAAGACTGTCTCTATTAAGGGGAGATTTCCACTTGAGGGATTTTTTTCTTGACCCCTTTCTCCCTCATGGTTAGCCCCATTGATTTTGATATTATAAGACGTTCGCCCCATTAGTTTGGCGATTTTAAGAACTTTCGCCCCATTTCTGTCAATTTTAAGACTTTTCGTGCCATTTAGGTGTCGATTTTTTCCTGGCGAGCGATAGCGAGCCTGTAATTTAAGAGGAACCGGCCTTTGGCCGGGAAATTTTTCTACCGAAAAATGTACACATTTATCTTGAAAGGGGGTCTAGGGGCTGTAATGTTAAGCTTGATATGAGGTCTAGCGAACTAACTAAAAAACTCCCCTTAACCCTCAGACTTCCATATGCCCATCCCAATCTAAATAAAATCGTCTAATGATAGCCAGAATACCCTTTCAAAATGCGTCATGATCCTCAGAGGGTTAAGGTGTCGAGATTCATTTATATATTAACCCCTTCTTTACCGGGGACGTTCTTTATATTTTATTATAGCTATATTTAGACTATTGTGTGCAGTTTAAGAAGGATCTGTGGTAGTAAAAAGGGTTAAGTGAGATAGTTCCAAGCCTGTTAATTGCTGGAGGCCCTTTATAAACTGAATACAATCGTCTAATAGTAGCCACAATAAAGTTAAAAGAGCAACACTGGCATAGAAGGGGTTAAGGGGAGGTTTTTAGTTTGTTTCCTACTCCTCCAGCAATCTTAAAATTTCACCCCCTTGACCCCCTTTCAAGATAAATGTGTACATTTTTCGGTAGAAAAATTTCCCGGCCGAAGGCCGGTTACTCTTAAATTACAGGCTCGCTATCGCTCGCCAGGATAAAATCGACACCTAAATGGCACAAAAGGTCTTAAATTTTACAAAATGGGGCGGAAATTCTTAAAATCCCCAATCTAATGGGGCAAACGTCTTAAAATCTCAAAAGCAATGGGGCTAGACATGAGGGAGAAAGGGGTCAAGAAAAAAGTCCCTCAAGTGGAAATCTCCCCTTAACATACACGAAGAAGATTTGTATAGGTCTAGTCCAACTTTGCTGAGAAGGGCGATGAAGTCACTTCTTCATAAACTTAAAGGGCTATTGGCTGTTTAATTTTATTTTTATTTGTTTATATTTATTAATTTATTTATTTTTGTTTTGGTCTGTTAATTAATTTATATATTTATTGTTTAGTTTCCTCCATAGACCTCCATCAAGCTTTAAAAAACACTCCTTAGACCCCTTCAAGATAAATTTGTACATTTTTCGATAGACAAATTTCCCGGCCGAAGGCTGCTTTCTCCTAAAATTACAGGCTAGCTATCGCTTGTCAGGAAAAAGTCGACACCGAAATGGCATGAAAGGTCTTGTTATTGATATAGAAATGGGACGAAAGGTTATCAAATCGACAAACTAATGGGGCGAACGTCTTAATATCTGAAAACTAATGGGGTTTAACACGAGGGAGAAGGGGTGCCCGAAAAACGACCCATAAATCTCCCCTTCAAGAAGAATCGAAGCGAGACACAGCACTTTTGACCCCGCTTATCCTACCTACCACATTACCACTCTCACCGTCACTACCCCCCCCCCCCACACACACACACTGATAACACCATCACTAACAACAACAACATCATCACTAACAACAACAACAACACCAAAAAAAAAAAAAAAAAAAAAAAAAAAAAACAGCCATAATCGCTTTCCAAACACCCGCTCGTACTGTACTCTTGGGTCTTAATAAGGGGATATTTCCACTTGAGGGATTTTTTCTGGACCCGTTTCTCCCTCATGTTTAGCCCCATTGCTTTTGAGATTTTCAGACGTTCGCCTTAGTAGTTTTGACATTTTAAGACATTTTGCCCCATTTCTGTCAATTTTAAGACCTTTCGTGCCATTAAGGTGTCGATTTTTTCCTGGCGAGCGATAGCGAGCCTGTAATTTAAGGGGAATCGGCCTTCGGCCGGGACATTTTTCGGTAGAAAAATGTACAAATTTATCTTGAAAGGTGGTCTAGGGGGAGTAATTTTAAGTTTGATGGAAGTCTAGGGAAACAATCTAGAAACCTCCCCTTAAACCTTCACCATAATCAAGCCTAAAACACCATCACCATTATTATCATTATTATATTATCATTCTTAGCACAACAATTTACAGACCCCCCCACCCCCCAAAAAAAAACAAAAAAACATGATAAATAAATACACAAACATCATTCACATCAAAACTCAATCATAAGAATCACGACAATTTACTTACAAACAAGAACAAAACAACCACATCAATCACAACAAAACTTAATCATAAGAATCACAACAATTTACATACAAGCAAGAACAATACAAACACACAACAACTCATATACAAACAACAACACATACACTACCATTCACAACACCACACTAACACAGCCATTCGTATAAACACAACGAAGACCAAAACCACTTTACCCTTCACATTCCATCAGCCATTCTTCATTCAAACACACAACCATTCACTACACCACCCCCACCTATACCACACCCACTACACCACCTACTGCACCACCTACAACCACACCCACTATATATACAACCACACCCATTATACCACCTACAACCACACCTTCACTACCACCACACCATTATACCACCTACAACCACACCCACTATATATACCACCACACCCATTATACCACCTACAACCACACCCACTATATATACAACCACACCTTCACTACCACCACACCCATTATACCACCTACAACCACACCCACACCTTCACTACCACCACACCCATTATACCACCTACAACCACACCCACACCTTCACTACCACCACACCCATTATACCACCTACAACCACACCCACTATATATACAACCACACCTTCACTACCACCACACCCATTATACCACCTACAACCCCACCCACTATATATACAACCACACCTTCACTACCACCACACCCATTATACCACCTACAACCACACCCACTATATATACAACCACACCTTCACTACCACCACACCCATTATACCACCTACAACCACACCCACTATATATACAACCACACCTTCACTACCACCACACCCATTATACCACCTACAACCACACCCACTATATATACAACCACACCTTCACTACCACCACACCCATTATACCACCTACAGTACACCACCACTTACAACCAACCCTATACCACCACCACTACAACCACACCTACACCACCATCCACATCACCTACACAATCTCAAAATTTGCTGACGATACAAAAATTGCAAATAGCGTACTCTCAAAAGAACAAGTTGACGATATGCAACACAATCTAGATAAATTGTCATGTTGGGCCCAAATTTGGCAAATGAGTTTCAATGCGGATAAATGTAAAGTACTACATGTCGGATACCTAAATGAGAAAGCAAAGCAAACTATTCGATGAATGGCACTCAGCTTAAGAATGTAAACAGAGAAACTGATCTGGGAGTAACAATATCGAGTAACCTAAAACCGAGTCAACAATGTTCAGAAGTTGTTAAGAAGGCAAACAAAATAATTGGCTTTATAGGCAGGTCATTTGAGCATAAATCCAAAGAAGTTATCCTAACCCTTTACAATTCCTTAGTCCGCCCTCTTCTGGAATACTGCGTTCAATGCTGGTGCCCTTATTACCAAAAAGATATAAACAAGCTAGAACGAGTTCAACGTAGAGTTACCAAAATGATACCTAGCCTAAAGAACAAACCATACGAAGAGCGTCTTAGAGAATTAAATCTATTTCCTTTAACCCAGCGCAGATTAAGAGGCGACTTAATTCAAGTGTTCAAAATCATCAAAGGCATCGACAATATGAACTGTAGTAAGTACTTCACTATCGACCAATCTAATTACACGCGGGGAAACGGTTGCAAAATTATTGGTAAATCTTTTAACTCGCACGAATCTAAGAATTTCTTCTTCAATCGAGTTGTCAACTTGTGGAATGGGCTTCCCCGAGACGTTTATAGACTGCAGCAACCGTTGATTCATTTAAATTCCGCCTAGACAAATATCTCGCATCAAACCCGCGACTGACTGCGTTTGTAAATGAATAACTTTATCCTCCCCTCAGTTACTAACCCATATGTCCCCTACTAACTTCCTAGTCCTGCCACGTTAGTGGCAGGGCAGTAGTTCCCTTTCCAATGTTCCCTTACCCACTCTAAACCACTGTTTGGACACTTGATCCTCAGTGTTTTGGAGGACAAGCAACCTAGAAGGGTCACTAGATCTGTTGTTGCTTGATTTCCTTTGTACTCCTTTGTACTCCTTTGTACCTACACCACCACACCAGTCCTCTACCACACACACCACCACATAAACTCCACACCACACCCCACCCTTGACATTGCCACACCCGCATCACCACCCATTCTCTCCATCCATCAATAACCCCACCCACCCAGTCCTCGTCATTTCACTCTCTCCTACCCACCCACCCCCACTATCCACTCCATCCACCCACACAATCCTCGTCACTACACTCTCTCCTACCCCCGCCGCCCATCCACACTACACCCACTATCCACTCCACACACACAGCCTTCTTCAGTTCACTCTCCCCCCCCCCCCTCACCCACACTACTCCCACCCACTATCCACTCCACCCACCCCACCCACACACACAGTCCTCGTCACTTTACCAAACTGTCCACTCTCTCCATCCCATTCCCCCCCCCCAGCCCAACACACACAGGTGCCCTTTAAGCTGCTCCTATTAACAGTACACAACCTTCCGTCCTAAATAAAGTGAACCCTAACAAGCCAGGCACACTGCACTTACGCTTAATACACTTTTAAGGGGAGGCCGTTGGGTTTTTCTGGACCCCCTTCTCCCTCATGTTTAACCCTATTATTTATGAGATTTTAAGACATTCGACCCATTAGTTTTGCGATTTTCAGACCTTTTGCCCCATTTCTTTTCCAATATTAAGACCTTTCGTGCCATTTAGGTGTAAAAAAAAATCCTGGCGAGCGATAGCGAGTCTGTATTTGAAGAGGAATCGGCCTTCGGCCGGGAAATTTTTCTACAGAAAAATGTACACATTTATATCGAAGGGGGGGGGGTTAAGCTTGATAGAGGTTTAGAGAGCAAAGTAAACCCACTCCTTAAACCATTGAGCCGAACCAGTAAATTATGCTGCATAATACCGTCTGGGTCCCCTTAATAAACAAAAACAAAATCAAACACACGCATGCAACTTATTAGCCTACAAACACATGCACACTATTAGCGCACATGCACACACATACAACACTCACAGGCTCTTACACGTGTTATTTATTAGCCAACACATGCAAGCACAAGCATACACACACACTCACACACACACACACACACACATACATACACACAAGCAATACCTATATTTCTATCGAGCCATATGCCATACTGCACGACTGACACACACACACACACACACACACACACACACACACACACACACACACACACACACACACACACAGCCCGTAGCCTAGTAGGTAGAGCTCTCGTCTCACACACGAGGGGTCGGGGTTCAATCCCCGGCCGGGCGGAGACAATTGGGCTTGTCTCCTTTCATGTGTTAGCCTCAGTTCACCTAGCTGTAAATAGGTACCTGGAATAAGTGGACGACGTTGTGACGTCCCATCTGGGGTTGGCAAAAATGGTACAAGGCGAGATGGGTATCATATGGTTCACCTAAGCTGATGGCTACCTAAGCCTTCGGGCGAGACGGTACCGTCTATAGTGAGAATGGTACCATACAGATCCACCCTAAGCCTTCGTTTCCGATGTCGCCAATTGGCTAAAAATACAGACTACACACACATCCACAGCCATTCCAACGATACATATAACACCTACACATATAGGAGGCGGGAAATAACGAGCATGCTCACTCCCGCAATACAACTAGAGTAAAACTAGAGTAAGTACACACACACACACACACACACACACACACACACACACACACACACACACACATACATACACACACACACACACACAAGCAATACCTATATTTCTATCGAGCCATATGCCATACTGCACGACTGACACACACACACACACACAAGCAATACCTATATTTCTATCGAGCCATATGCCATACTGCACGACTGACACACACACACACACACACACACACAAACACACACACACCAAAACGTTAATGAAATCAGAGGGAATGACCGGACCCAACCCAGGCATTATATTGTAAACTATGCCCCCGCCTTTATATCGTAAACTATGCCCCACCCCCCCACCTTTATACACACATACATACATATAGGCTAAATACACTGTACATACATACATACATTCCCCAGCCTTGTTGTTTTAGGGGGAGGTAGTCGCTTTTTGTGGATCCCCTTCTCTCGCATGTTTAGCATATTAGTTTTGAGATGTTTAGACGTTCGTTCCATTAGTTTGGTGATTTTGAGACCTTTCACCCCATTTCGTTGTCATTTAGGTGTCGATTTGTTCCTGGCGAGCGATAGCGAGCCTGTAATTTTAGAAGGAATCGGCCTTTGGCCGGGACATTTTCTACCGAAAAATGTACACATTTATCTTGAAAGGGGGTCTAGGGGGTGTTTTTTAAGCTTGCTAGAGGTCTAGCGAGGAAACTAATACATAAATATATAAATAAATACATAAACCAAACCCAAGCACTGCCCTCTTAACCCTCTCCGACATATGACGCGATTTGGAGCCTATTGGGGATACTTTAAAACCTTTGTTACGATCAGGGGTATTTTAGAAAACCTTTAATAGTTTAGTACTTCAACCTCTGCAGTTGTCTTTGAGTTAGCTATGGGCATAAACTAATTTTGGAGAGGTATTATATAAGTGAGAGAACTCTATTTCTTATTGCTAATCTGGCAACCTCTGCGTCATAAATGCGTGAAAGGGTTAATATCAGGGCCAAGAGGGAGGGCAGGAGTTGGCGGAATTATATACTCGCTCGCAGAACTATAATGGCTCATATCTTTCTCGCTTTATCTATAGCCTATTTTTATCTGATTTTTTGTCTTTTTTCTATATTCCAAATACTCCCTCTCGGGCATAGGCTGAGAGCCTGTACATTCAACCGTTATGCACGGTGAAGCCTATGAGGTCTCGTTCCAGTCTAGGGAGTGAGACATGTGAAGCACTATTAGCTGCTACCAGCCCCTGCCATCTTGCCTTCTAAGGATGCACGGGGCTTAGTTGCTCATTCATGGCTCAAAGCAGCCCCATCTCTGAAGCTGCCTCGCTCGATTGCTTCACTGTCTCACCTCCTAGACTCGGACCCTCACTCTCAGAATGCCACCTGTTGAGCAATGAACTGGGTAGACATTGCCCCCCTGTAGCATATTTTGAATATGGGAATATGCATACAGTGCTATTTAATCAGGGAACAATGAGGGTATTTATTTGGCGTTTCGGTGGGCTTTGTGGTAATGCACTGATACTAGGTACAGCACTACTAATTATATATCACAAATACACGTGAGGTGCTAAATATATATATACTCTCAGCCGGGCTTGAAGCAGGACGAGTGTCCAACTCTATCACGGTGTGATAAAGGATACTTAAGGGGAGGATTTTAGTGTGTTTCTTAGACTTACATTAAGCTTGAAATTACACCCCCTTGACTCTCTTTCAAGATAAATTTGTACATTTTTCGATAGAAAAATGTCCCGGCCGAAGGCCGATTCCTCTTAAATTACAGGCTCGCTATCGCTCGCCAGGAAAAAATCGACACCTAAATGGCACGAAAGGTCTTAAAAGTGACATAAATGGGGCAAAAGGTCTTTAAAACGCCAAACTAATGGGGCGAACGTCTTAAAACCTCAAAAGCAATGGGGCTAAACATGAGGGAGAAAGGGGTCTAGAAAACAATCCCTCAAGTGGAAATCTCCCCTTAACCTTTTCCTATATATATACTGTATATTAAGGCAAAGGGAAATCCTAGTTTTCTGTGTGGTATCCTGGACTATGGATCCTACGACTAGTGCATGAATTGATATACGTTCCACAAGCAGGATTTCCCATCTCCCTAATATCAACGGGAAAAGGTTAACTATTCCTTATCGCGCTGTGGTAGAGTTGGTTAAAGCATGGACAATCGCCCTGACTGTCGGTGGTTCGAGCCCGGCTGAGAGCGAACAAAACAAAATATCTATATTTAGATTATTTTTACGCTCGTGTTGTTAAATCTCTCTCTCTCTCTCTCTCAATTCGTATCATTAACTCCCATCCACTCACCAACTCTCTGCAATCTCTCTCTCTTCGCCGCAATGTTACATCTCTCGCTATTCTATCGCTACTACAATAATCAGTGTTCCTCAGAGCTTTCCCAGTGTATACCACCTCCTTTACGTAGGGCACATGGTACCCGTCTTGCATCACAATCCCACCCCTTCTCTGTGCAACTCTCCAACCCAAGAGTGAAACGTTACTCTCAGTCTTTCTTCTATTCAACAGCTGAGCTCTGGAACTCTCTCCCAGAATCAGTCTTTCCCTCTTCCTATGACTTAAATTGCTTCAAACTCCGTGTGTCCAGGCATTTTGGCTCGAACGTCCCTTGATTTTGGCCCTGTCACTCTTTCAACTTTGGGGGAGGCACTCGCTATAGGCAGTTCTGCCTTTTGCCTCCCTCACTCACATAGAAAAACAAATGGGTATAGGCCTATTGATAGTGATATACCTTTCTATCCTTATATTTGAGGAGTACCGGTACTGTATATTACAACCAAATTAAAGGTACCGGTATATGCTGTATAAATGCTACATAACTATATCGGGTATATTGATAGTGATTTACCTTCCTATCCTTATATTAGACGGTTTACAGGGGTATATTTAAACCAATACACATAAAACAAAAACACTTACACTCGCCTTCCCTCACTTCTACTGGTATTCATCTTCAGTAACAGTGCAACATCAACTTACCTGCAAAGAGAATATTAAACGTTAGGATATAATTGCATGGGTGCATGGAAATATGATTAAACTATAAAATTGGACCTTGATAATTACATGTGTGTATGTAGGCTATATGAAAGATAATCTCCCCCTCTCTCTATTATAGAGGCTACTATAAAGATAAAATAACAATGAATAAATAAATAAATTAATATATATAAGTAAAAGTATTGTCAATTGGCATAAACTCCAGTGGTAACATAAAGTACCGGTAACCAAATAATACCTGTTTGACAAATACCTTCATTGTCTCAGTAAAACGCATTATTATTCCCATCCAGATAATTATTGAAGTTTCACATAAATGCTAATATAAAGATATGATAATAATAAATAAATAAACAAATCAATACATTTATAAATGCATCTAAATAAGTAAAAGTATCTTCAATTGGCCTAAACTCCGGTGGTAACATAAAGTAACTTAATCCTGTTTAACATACACCTTCATTGTCTCAGTAAAACGCATTATTATTACCATCCAGATAATTATTGGAGTCACATAAAGGCTAATAAGGTAAGATAATAATAAATAAATAAATAACTCTAACAAGTAAACGTAAAGTCAAATTACCTAAACTCCGGTGATAACATAAAGTAACCTAATATTACCGGTTTGACAAAGACCTTCATTATCTCAGTAAAACGCCAAATTATTCCCATCCAGCTAATTACATTCTAATTGGATAACCATGGCCTACTCCCACAGACTTATTATTTTGTACAGTACCGGTATTATAGGCTACACTAAAATGTTAATTTATATGATCAGTAACTTAAGGGGGTAGCGCTTGATTTTTGGTCTAAATATTGATTATTATATTTTTTAGTTTCCTCGTTTGACCTCCATCAAGCTTTAAAAAAATACCCCCTCGACCCCTTTTCAAGATGGATTTGTATTGTCCCAACCGACACCTAAATGGCACGAAAGGTCTTAATAATGACAAAGGAATGGGGCGACAGGTCTCAAAATCACCAAACTAATGGAACGAACGTCTGAATATTTCAAAACTAATATGCTAAACATGAGGGAGAAGGGGGTCCAGAAAAAAGCGACCACCTCCCCGAGAAAGAGAAAAAGAAGAAGAATGAGAGGATGGAGAGAGGATGAAGAGGAGGAAGAGGACGAGGAAATAAAAAAAGAGCAGAAGAAAAGACAAGTGTAGAGCCCCAAACCCTAGTAGAATATAAGATGGCTACGGTACATTAAGGGGAGACGGACTGTTTATATATATTTGTTTTAATTCATTTATTCCTTTATTTCTTAGTATTCTCGCTAGACCTCAATCAAGCTTAGAAAAACACCCAACAGACTCCCCTTCAAGATAAATTTGTACATTTTTCGGTAGAAACATGTCACGGCCGAAGGCCGATTCCTCTTCAAATTTCAGGCTCGTTTTCGCTCGCCAGGAAATAATCGACACCTAAATGGCACGAAAGGTCTTAAAATTGACAACGAAATGGGGCGAAAGGTGTTAAAATCGCCAAGCTAACGGATCTTAACAAATGGGGCTTAACACGAGGGAGAAAGGGGACCAGAAAAACGACCCATCTCCCCTTAATCTCAACAGTCCATCAGCCTCACAAGGCACAAGGCCGCTCCGGAGTGAACTACTATAACTATTACAGTATCGGTCACGTCCTTTTCATTATAGTCTGGCCACTTATAGACGATTTTGTTCAGTTTAGGAAGAGCGTCTACCCATTAAAAGGCTACAGACTATCTCTTAATCTTTTTTGCTACCCTATAGCCTTCCTAAGCTTCATAAAATCGTCTAAATGTAGCTAAAATCAATGATAGAAGACAGGGGGTAATGCTCAGGAATGGGAGAGACGGCCAGCAGTAGTACCGTACATGGCGGCAATCAGGCAAAAGTTGGTACCCCCCCCCCCCTTTACCCTCAGGAATCCCAACACTTTGTACCACACCACATAACAGAGAGGAGGGGAGGGGGGGAGGAGGAGGAGGAAGAAGAAGCAGAAGGAAAACAAAAAGGAGGAGAAGAGGAAGATAAATAAGAAGAATGCAGAAGCGAGTAGAAAGAGACGAGGATATATATATAATATATGGAGAAAGAGAGAGAGAGAGAGTTGACAATACGAAAACAAAGCTAGGCCTACAATGTTGACGAAGATATGTTAATATTATTTTTATTAATCTCACCACCACACCCCCAATGAAATTAATTAAAGTATATATGATCCACAAAAGGAGGAAGATGAATGTGAGAGATGAAGACAGAGATCACAATAAAATCAAAATGCAACAAGACATTTTGGTATATTCATGTAATAACGGATAGACATCTTTCTAATATATTTTTGTATAGGCTACTACATGTTTTATTTATATACAAACAAAACTATGATACAATTGTCGGTGGGGAAAAAGCAAGGACACATCACTTGGATACCCTAGATCACGTAGACTGTGTGTGTGTGTGTGTGTGTGTGTGTGTGTTGGGTTGTGCTGGGGTGGGGGAGATGTGCGTGTTGGGGGTAAGGGGGGGGGGAGGGGAAGTTGTGTGTTGGGAGGGGGTGATGGGGTGGTTCTGTTACCTGTTGTGTGTGTGTTTGGGGAACGGGTGGGGGGATGGGGGAGTGTGTGTGTTGGGTGGTTGTGTGTGAGTTGGGAAAGGGGTGGTGTGTGTGGGGAGGGGGTATTGTGTGTGTTGGGGTGGAGGGGGGGGGGGGTACCCCCAAGGGTTGTGTGTGTGTGTGTTGGGGAAGGGGTGGTGTGTGTGTTGGGGTGGTGTGTGTGTTGGGGAAGGGGTGGTGTGTGTGCTGGGGTGGTGTGTGTGTTGGGGAAGGGGTGGTGTGTGTGTCGGGGTGGTGGGGCGGTGTCTCCTGAGTGTGTGTGCTCAGAGAAAAAAGAGAAGGAGGCGAAAGAGCCAATAAATAGAGTTGGTGAAAATGGAGGAACGTGGGATGGATGGAGAGGAGGGAGGGAGGGAAAATAGGTGGGGAGGGAGTGGAGGAGTGTTGGTGAGGAGTGGAGTAGGGAGTGTTGTGGGGGAGAGTGGAGAAGTGTTGGTGAGGAGTGGAGTAGGGAGTGTTGTGGGGGGGGGGGGTGGAGGAAGGAGTGTTGGTGGAGTAGGGAGTGGAGGAGCGTTGGTGGAGGAGGAGGTGGAGGGAGAGGAATAGGAGATATGGTGGTAAGTGGATAAGTGAAACTGGTGAAGTGAATGTTGGTGGAGGAGGAGGTGGTGGTGGGAGGGAGAGATGGACGAGTGGGTGATGGAGGGAGAGGGAAATGTGGTGAGTGGAAAACGTGGGTGAAGAGGAGAATGGAGTGGAAGACAAGGTGTGGTGGATTTGGTGGAGGAAGAGGTAGTGGAGAGACAGTGGACCGATAGAAGGGGTGATGGTGGGGGTGGAGGCAGAGGATAGTGGAGAGAGTGGAGTGGTGGTGGAGGAGGCAGTATCAGTAGGTGTATACAAAAACTAGTAGTGGTGGTGGAAGTGGAGGAGGAGGTGGAAAGACTGGAGTGGTGGAGAGAGTGGTGGTGGTGTACACAGTCTCAGTAGGTGTATACAAAACTAGTAGTGGTGGTGGAAGTGGAGGAGGAGGTGGAGAGAGTGGAGTGGTAGTGGTGGTGGAGGTAGTCTCGTGTGGAGGTGTATAAAAACTAGTGGATGTGGAGGAATATAGGTCACGTGATATGCTGATCTCTCTCTTCACTTGTCTTACTCTTACTCTTACATTGTAAACTTATAATTCAACATGTATATAGTCTTTACTACAGAGCGATATCTTTCTTCCGTATTAGCCTAGTATGTACCCGACTTCTAGCTGTTATTACCGGTGTTATTATGTATATATCACAAGTATGTATTATTGTTATTATTAAAGCACCGTGGTTATTTTCTTCCACAAGTTACACATAAATCTATTCATATTGTCGCATATTTCGCTACCTATTTTTACACATATATGCCTAGGAATATACTGTATACTGTATTTGCATATATAATTATTGTATTGTGTACAGGGCTACTGCTGTAACATAATGGTGTCAACGCTGAATGTTCCTCAAATTAAAGGGGCCCACTTCGTTTTTTATTCTCTCTCTGGGTTATATCCATTCGGCCCCATTCAGCCTACTGTATTAAAACGTTTATCCCCATCCAGGTGTCGATTTTTTCCTGGCGAGCGGTAGCGAGCCATCATATTTTTTATAATGTTTTTGACAGGCTAAATGTGTACATTTTTCGATAGAAAAATTTCTCCGGCGAAGCCGGATTTCTCCATACAATGCTGGTTCGCTATCGCTCACCAGGAAAAAATCGACACCTGGAAGGGGATAAACGTATTAAAACAGTAGGCTGAATAGGGCCGAATGGATACAAGCCAGAGAAGGAGAGAAAACAGCAAGTGGACCCCCCTTTAAGCCAAAACAAGGTACATATTAATGAATAATACTTCGACATAGGCCTAGCAGTGAGTTGAATGAGGATGATTTATCGTCGGTACGGTATATATTTAAGCACACCCACTTCTTGGAAGCTGATGGAGAAAGGATTGAAGTGCGATTGGTAGAAAAAAAATGCAGTACGATTGGTTAACAACATTGAAGTACCGGTACGATTGGCTTATCAATATCACGTATCATAAAAGACGATATGGAAGAGAAATAGTTAACTGAAAGGAAAGTTGAAGGGAAGACAATGGAAAGTTAAAGAAAACTAGTCTTTCCAGTCGTTGATAAATACGCTCGTCCTCCCTTATTTAGCAACTTTTGATCGAGAATGGCTGGTGGCAGGACTTTAGCCCGGCAGCGTAGTAGTAGGAGAGCAATGGGCTAATAGCTTCAGTCTTGAGAGAGGCAACCCTTCTTCCAGACAGACAATGATTTTAAGAGGTTTGACCTATTAGTTTGGCGATGTTAAGACCTTTCGCCCCATTTCTTTGTCAATATTAAGACTTTTCGTGTCATTTAGGTGACGATTTTTTCCTGGCGAGCGATAGCGAGCCTGTAACTTAAAAGGAACCGGCCTTCGGCCGGAACATTTTTCTATTGAAAAATGTAAAAAATTATCTTAAAGGAGGGTCTTGGGAGGGCGTTTTTTTTAAGCTTGATGGAGGTCTAGGGAGGAAACTAAAATGGATAATAAAAAGATACATAAATGATCCAATATAAACGCCCGTTCCCCCTTATTTAGCAACTTTTGATAAAAAATGTCTAGCAGGACTATAGCCCGGCAGCGTAGTAGTAGGAGAGCAATGGGCCAATAGCTTCAGTCTTGAGAGAGGCGACCCTTCTTCCAGACAGACACAATGAGCGCCCCCCCCCCCCCCTCCCTCCAACTTCCAACAGCACCAGCAACACCCAGGAATAACACACACAGGGGAAGACAAAGACGGGGGGGGGGGGTAGTTTGTCGAGCCAGCACGAGGGAGGGTTTTTTCAGACAATTGAATGAGTATAAATAATGTTTTTTCAGACAATTGAATGAGTATAAATAGTGTTGTTTTATGTTTTGCATGTTTCTAATTTTAGTTCAGATCGTGGAATATACCGTGTTTTCAGACAATTAAAGAGTAAATATATTTGTTTTTAATTCAGATAGTGGAATACACCGTGTTTTCAGACAATTGAACGAGTATAAAGAGTATTGCGTATACTTTCATTATATTTTTAATTTCAGAAAAGGGGAAAATACCGTGTTATCAGACAATTACATTATTGAAGGAATATAAACACAATGAGCGGGGCACCCAACTTCCAGCACCAGCACCCAGGAAGAACACACACAGGGGAAGACAAAGACGGGATAGTTTGTCTAGCCAGCCGAGTGAATCAGCACGAGGGAGGGTTTCCAGGCAATTGAAGAGTATGAACAGTGCTCTCTTTTGTTCTGTTCTTGTTTTAGTTCAAATAGTGGAATATACGGTACCGTGTTTTCAGACAATTGAAGAGTAAATAGGGTTTGTTTTCTAGTTCAGATAGTGGAATATACCATGTTTTCATTTAAGATTTTTTTTTTTTTTTTTTTTTTTTTTTTTTTTTTTTAAAGTTCAGATAGTAGAATATACTGTGTTCTCAAACAATTGAACGATTATAAATACTATTTAGATTATAAATACTATTGCTTATGCTATCTTATTTGTTTTTATTTCAGACAAGTGGAAAATGCCGTGTTTTCAGACAATCATTGAAGGTTATAAACACAATGCAATGAGCGCACCAAACTTGCAGCACCCAGGAAAAACACACACGAGGGAACAACAATGGAATAGTTTGTCTAGCCAGCCGAGTGAATCAGCACGGGGCAGTGTTTTCAGACAATTGAACGAGTATAAAAAGTAGCGCTTATGAAATTTGTTTACTTTTAAATTCAGAAAAGTGGAATATCAGCCCCATTTAGCCTACTGTTTAAGGGGAGATCTCCACTTGAGGGATTGTTTTCTTGACCCCTTTCTCCCTCATGTTTAGCCCCATTGCTTTTGATATTATAAAACGTTTGCCCCATTAGTTTAGCGATTTTAAGAACTTTCACCCCATATTAAGACCTTTCGTGCAATTCAGGTGTCTATTTTATCCTGGCGAGCGATAGCGAGCCTGTAATTTAAGAGGAATGGGCCTTCGGCCGGGAAATTTTTCTACCGAAAAATGTACAAATTAATCTTGAAAGGGACTCGAGGGGGTTGTAATTTTAAGGTTGATGGAGGTCTAGGGAACAAACTAAATACCTCCCCTTAAGACGTTTATCCCCATCCAGGTGTTGATTTTTTTCTGGCGAGCGTAGCGAGCCAGCATATATTAAACAAAATTGACAGCAGGCCTAATTTGTACATTTTTCGATGGAAAAATTTCTCCGGCGGAGCCGGATTTCTCCATACAATGCTGGCTCGCTATCGTTCGCCAGGAAGAAATCGACACTGGATGGGGATAAACGTCTTAAAACAGTGGGCTGAATGGGGCCAAATGGATACAAACCAGAGAAAGATAGAAAGGAGAGAAAAAAAAGCAGGTCACCCCCCTTAAGTATATGCATAGTGGAACATACCATTTAGGACCGATTACCTTTTTTATTGGCTATATAACCATTGGTTTCAACTATATTCAATAGAAATGAAGAGGGAGAGAGCCTGGGTGAGTGTTTGGGTGTGTAACCTATGTACGGTCGCGCTAATAAGTCATGTTCCAGTTGTCATTACGTTTGGCTCGCTCTGTGCTGCATTAATGTCTGTCAGATGTAGTATAGGGTGGGTAAGTGTAGGAACATACTCGATATGAAGAAATGGAGCTTAGATATTGCTGATACCAATTATAGATCAAAACATATTTGGTGCCGAGACATCACTTATTAGCGCGACTGTAGGCTACGTGTTTTCAATTGAGGTAAACAAATACAAATGTATCGTAGCTTACTCTACAAATTCAAAGAAAAGCTGTTCCCTTTAACAATATTGCTCCAAGCATAATACAAACTTCATTCCAGCACTGTATGTAATTATCTCCTACTAAAACTACAGCAAAGAGAAAACTTGGGTCTGATTTGAAGATTGAAGGTGTTACACTACTACTTTTTGAGAGCCACTGTACTCCTCCCAAAGTAATTCCTGTTTTCCTTCCCTTCTTTCTGTCCCACCACTTAACCTACACCTTAATTAAACCCTCCCTACCCCTTCCTCCCTCCCTCCCTATCCCTCTCTCCCTTCCTTCACTCCCTCCTTCTCTCTCCTTCTCTCTCTCCTTCCTTCCCTCCTTCCCATCGCTTCTCCCTTCCTCCCTCCCCTCCCTATCTCTCTCTCCCTCCCTATCCCTCTCTCCTCTTCCCCTCCTCCCTCTCTCCTCTTTTCCTCTCCTTCCCTCTCTACCCTCTCTCCCTATGCCTCTATCCCTTCCTTCCATCCTTCTCTCTCTCCTTACCTATCCCTCTCCTCCTTCCCTCCCCATCCCTCTATCCCTTCCTTCCTTCCCTCCCTCCCTCCCCCTTCCTTCCCTCCCTCCCTCCCCCTTCCTTCCTTCCCTCCCCCTCTCTTCTTTCCCTCCCTTCCTCCTTTCCGCATTTGTTCCTTCCCTCCCTCCCTCCCTATCCATCTATCCCTTCCCTCCCTCATTCTATTTCTCCCTCCCTACATTCTTCGTTCCCTCCCTATCCCTAACCTTCTATCCCTTCCCTCCCTATCCCTCCCTCCCTCATACTCTCTCTCCCTCTCTTCCTCCTTCAATTCCTCCCTATCCCTAATCCTCTCGTACTTCCCTCCCTCTCTTCCTTATCCTCCTCCCTCCTTCTTTCCTTCCTTCCTCTTTCTTTCTCTCCCCCTCCCTCAATCATCCACCCCCTCCCGTTCCTCCTCACCTCCCTCCCTCATTTCCTCCCCTACCTCCTCAATTTCAGGCAACCCTTTTCCTTGACCATTATATAATTAAGTTGTACGGTTTTAATAATTCTCTCTCTCTTTCTCTCTTTCTCTCTCTCTCTCTCTCTCTCTCTCTCTATCATCTATCAATCAATCTATCTATCTATCAATCTCTCTCTCACTCTCTCTCTGTTCATCTTTGCTATCCTTTCCTTCCACTTTCCCTCACTCTTCGGGTTGCTAGCACTACTACGATTAAGTCCTGGCAACCTAGTAGAAATCGTAAGACCTGTACGGCCAGTGTATTATATGTTAATCTATATACATATCTCTCTCTCTCTCACTCATTCACTCACTATCACTCACTCATTCACTCACTATCTCTCTCTCTCTCTCACACTATCTCTTTCTCTCTCTCATTCACTCACTATCACTCACTCATTCACTCACTATCTCTCTCACTCATTCACTCACTATCACTCACTTATTCACTCACTATCTCTCTCTCTCTCTCTCCTATGAAGTGACCGGGGCTTGTGAAAGAGAAAGAGGTTGAACTTTGAGGTCATGGCTAACACACTCACTCACTCCACCCACTGCTCGCTCTTGCTCATTCTCTCTCTCTCTCTCTCTCTCCCACATCTCGCTCTCCTACTCTCTCTCTCTCCAATCGTCCTCTCTCTCTCTCGCTCTTGTTGCCGGAGGGAACGGATGGGGAGAGGAGCCTTCTTCTTTTCTATCCTTTCCTTCACATTTCCCTTTTCTATCGAATATGCCATTCTACTAAGATTAAGTCCTGACCACCTCGTTTGGATCGTAAGGTCTGTGTGGCCAGTGTATCTATGTAAATCTATGTACATCTTTTTCTCTCTCTCTCTCTCTCATTTATCTATCTAGGTAATAACTAATGATAGAACGATCTGGCAAGTTGAAGAGAGCGAAGGAAAACAAATATTCGTATATATTACTAGAAGTGAAGGTTTGTATGACATTTCCTTTCCATTCCTAACTATTCTATAGCCTACATTTCTTTAGACAGTTTCCAATTTCTGCAAGGTTATTCACTTCTAACTGTCTTTATGCACGGCAATTGCCGGATGGAACGGAAGGTGGGGAGAGAGCCTTCTTTGTTATCCTTTCCTTCCAGTTTCACTTACTATCGGATTTTCTACCCCAACTTTCAATCAACTCCAAACCACTTCCCTGGGATCGTAAGTTCTGTGTGGCCATATATATACAGTATAGGCCTATATATATATGCCGGTATATATATATATATATATAAATTGATGCAAATGTCTTGCTCTCTACCACAAACTCTCACTCATACACACTCTCTCTCTCTCTCTCTCTCTCTCTGTATATTGGTAATGTCTGCATTTGTCACTACACGCCCTTGCTTGCTCTTACGTGTGTGTACGTGTGTGTGTGTGTGTGTGTGTGTGTGTGTACGTTTGTCTGGGAATGTGTATGTGTGGAGGAGGGGGGGGGGGGTTGCTTGTGTGCGACTTTATTATATAGTTTATGTTTATACTCTAATATGTGTGTGTGTGTGTGTGTGTGTGTGTGTGTGTTGTGTGTGACTTTATTATATAGTTTATGTTTATACCCTAATATGTGTGTGTACTTACTTACTCTAGTTGTATTGCGGGAGTGAGCATGCTCGTTATTTCCCGCCTCCTATATGTAGGTGTATATGTATCGTGGAATGGCTGTGGATGTGTGTGTAGTCTTATTTTTAGCCCAATTGGCGACATTGGAAACGAAGGGGTAGGGTGGATATGTATTGAACCATTCTCACTATAGACGGTACCGTCTCGCCCGAAGCTTAGGTAGCCATCACTTAGGTGAACCATATTGATACCCATCTCGCCTTGTACCATTTTTGCCAACCCCAGATGGGACGTCACAACGTCGTCCACTTATTCCAGGTACCTATTTACAGCTAGGTGAACTGAGGCTAACACATGAAAGGAGACAAGCCCAATTTGTCTCCGCCCGGCCGGGGATTGAACCCCCGACCCCTCGTGTGTGAGACGAGAGCTCTACCTACTAGGCTACGGGCTGTGTATATATACACAGGTGTGTGTGTGTGTGTGTTTGTTCGTGTGTGTGTGTGTGTGTCTGTGTGTGTATGTGTGTGTGTTTGTTCGTGTGTGTGTGTGTTTGTTCGTGTGTGTGTGTGTGTATGTGTGCATGTATATGTGTGTGTGTGTGTGTGTCTGTGTCTGTGTGTGTGTGTGTGTGTGTGTGTGTGTGTGTGTGTGTGTGTGTGAAGGTGCGTGAGGATGACCGTGATATTCATCTAGAGGTCAGAGGTCAATTACTACCCCGCCCCCTCCATAACTCACTCACTCATTATTATTATCTCTCTCTCTCTCTCACACACAAACTCTCTCTCTCTCTCTCTCTCTCTCTCTCTCTCACACACACACACACACACACTCACACACAATGACTGGCAACTAAACCACAACAAAGTATCTCACTTCCTATAACCCACCACAATAGAGAGAGAGAGAGAGAGAGAGAGAGAGAGAGAGAGAGAGAGAGAGAGTACAAAGGAGTACAAAGGAAATCAAGCAACAACAGGTCTAGTGACCCTTCTAGGCTGCTTGTCCTCCAAAACACTGAGGATCAAGTGTCCAAACGTGGTTTAGAGTGGGTAAGGGAACATTGGAAAGGGAACTACTGCCCTGGAACTAATGTTCCGGCAGATTCGGAAGTTATATGACAGATGGGTTAGTAACTGAGGGGAAGGATAAACCAAAATATATTTCATTTACGCAGTCAGTCGCGGGTTTGATGCGAGATTTGTCTATGCGAAATTAAATGAATCACGTGCTGCAGTCTATGACACTCGGGGAAGCCCATTCCATAAGTTGACAACTCGATTGAAGAAGAAATTCTTAGCTTTGTGTGAGTTAAAAGATTTACCAATAATTTTGCAACCGTTTCCTCCGCGTGTAATTAGATTGGTCGATAGTGAAGTACTTACTACAGTTCATATTGTCGATGCCTTTGATGATTTTGAACACTTGAATTAAGTCGCCTCTTAATCTGCGCTGGGTTAAAGGAAATAGATTTAATTCTCTAAGACGCTCCTCGTATGGTTTGTTCTTTAGGTTAGGTATCTTACTTACTTTTGATACTTTTGATGTGTTCGCCACTCTTCTAGCGGCACCAAGGAGCGCAGCGCCCCTCGTTAGGGGTGGTGATTTTGGTGTAGTAGACTCTTTGACGCGACAGCTCGCTCCCTCGCGAGGATGGGCTCCTCTGGCACTTTTTGCAGTTCGACATCGAGGGCTCTCTTGAAGTTGTCTAACGAGACGTCCCTCATGTCTCTTACTCGCCGTGGGAGTTTGTTGAAGAGACGTGGGCCTCTGTGTGATAACCAGCCCTCTCGCAGAGAGCCCATAGCACCCCTGTTATTCATCCAGGGGATTTTGCATTCCCAGCCTCTCCTATCACTGAATTTCATGACTATCGGAGTATTTAGGTTTGGTACTAAACCCTCTGCGATTTTCCACGTGTATATTATTAGGTAACGTTCTCTTCTACGTTCCAGCGAGTACAGATTCAGTGCTCTTAAACGCTCCCAATAGTGTAGATGTTTTATCGAACTTATATGCGAAGTGAAATTTCTTTGAACACTCTTAAGTCATTTATTTCACCTGCTTTGTATGGGGATGTTAATATGCTACAGTATTCAAGCCGCGGTAGCACTAGAGATTTGAAGAGCGTTAGCATAGGTAATTCACCGCGTGTTTTAAATGTACGTAGAATCCAACCCGTTAGACGTTTCACAGCCGCAACTTTGACCTGGTTATGTACTTTGAAGCCCATATTTTCAGACATTAATACCCCAAGGTCTTTCACACTGTCTTTCCGTTCTATTATGTGGTTAGATTCTGTTAAGTAATTTGTAATTTCTTTAACGCCATTATTATCTCCGTACCGTATTAATTGGAATTGTTCTTCATTGAATTGCATGTTGTTTTCCCTGGTCCACTGGAACACTACATTCATGTCTTCCTTCAGTCGGACCGTGTCCTCTTGTGTGTTTACTATCTTGCTTAATTTTGTGTCATCAGCAAAAGACGACACCGTACTGTGTCTAGTGTTGGTATCTATGTCGCAAATTAGTATGAGGAACAGAAGGGGCGCTAGCATTGTTCCTTGAGGCACTGAGCTTTTGACATCCGAAGGCTCAGCTGTTACTTGGTTTACTGCTACTGATTGTTTTCGGTTTACTAGGAAATTGTATATCCAGCTTCCGATTTTCCCCGTTATACCTTTTGCTTTGAGTTTGTGGGCTATTATACCATGGTCACATTTATCAAATGCCTTAGCAAAATCGGTGTAAATGACATCCACGTTTTTGTTTTCTTCTAGCGCTTTAAGAATTTTGTCATAGTGTTCCAAAAATTGTGAGAGACATGATCTTCCCGCTCTGAATCCATGTTGACCGGTGTTGTGTAGTTCATTTGCCTCCATGAATATTGAGATTTTTCTTCGCAGGACTCGCTCGAAAACTTTAATGATGTGAGAGGTTAGAGCTACCGGGCGGTAGTTTTTTGGTAGCGCTTTACTCCCTCCTTTATGCAGTGGGGCAATTATTGCGTTTTTCAAGCTATCTGGTATTTCACCAGTGTCTAGACTCCTTCTCCACATTATAGCCAGGGGTTTTGAGAGGTTTTCCTTACATTTCTTCATTAGGATCGAGTTCCATGAGTCCGGGCCTGGTGCCGAGTGGGATGGCATGTTGGAAATGGCCTCTTCTATGTCTTTTGGACCGAAATCAATATCCAGCATCTGGGGAGTTTCCGTGGGGGAGGTTTCCATGAAAAATATATTTTGGTCTCTGATGACTTTTGTTTCATCAGGCTCACTGAATGCCTGTGTAAGAGTTCGCTCATTTCCTTTTTGTCCCCTTATCATTTTAGTAACTCTACGTTGAACTCATTCTAGCTTGTCTATATCTTTTTGGTAATAAGGGCACCAGGATTGAACGCAGTATTCAAGAAGAGGGCGGACTAAGGAATTGTAAAGGGTTAGGATAACGTCTTTGGATTTATGCTCAAATGACCTGCCTATAAAGCCAATTCTTTTGTTTGCCTTCTTAACAACTTCTGAATATTGTTGACTCGGTTTTAGGTTACTCGATATTGTTACTCCCAGATCGGTTTCTCTGTTTACATTCTTAAGCTGAGTGCCATTTATCAAATAGTTTGCTTTCTCATTTTGGTATCCGATATGTAGTACTTTACATTTATCCGCATTGAAACTCATTTGCCAAATTTGGGCCCAACATGACAACTTATCTAGATAGTGTTGCATATCGTCAACTTGTTCTTTTGAGAGTACGCTATTTGCAATTTTATATCGTCAGCAAATTTTTGAGATTGTACAGGTGAGACCCTCATCTATGTCGTTGATGTAAAATTAGAAAGATAATTGGTCCTAGTACCGATCCCTGGGGTACCCCGCTACTTACATTGGTCCATTTAGATGCCTTACCGTTTATGACTACTCTTTGCTTTCTGTCGCTGAGCCAATTTTCTATCCATTTCAACACACCGTCTTGTATTCCATGCACTTTTAGTTTTAGCAGTAAACGTTTGTGGGGAACGTTGTCAAAGGCCTTTTGAAAATCAAGGTATATAATATCTACAGCTTTACTCTCATCGTAGAGGTTGAGGATATCGTGGAAGAAGTCTAAGAGGTTTGTTAAACAGGAACGTTTTTTACGAAAGCGAAAGAGAGAGAGAGAGAGAGAGAGAGAGCTACATAGAGCTACATAGAGCTACATAGAGCTACATAGAGCTACATAGATACACAGACCACACAGACCTCAAGGTCCTTACTAGGCAGTCTGGCCTTACAAACTATAATATGCATATATGCATATATACACATACACACATACACATACATATATATATATACATATATATACACATACATATACACATACATACATACACACATATATATACAGTATATATATACATACTGTACAGTGCACACACATACATATACATAAATTTTTTTTTTTTTTTTTTTTTTTTTTTTCCATTCATATCACCCCAGCCCTCTGCAGATAGAGGTCAAGCCTTCCCTTGAAGGCGTTTATTGCGTTTATTGTGTGAGAGAGAGAGAGTACAAAGGAGTACAAAGGAAATCAAGCAACAACAGATCTAGTGACCCTTCTAGGTTGCTTGTCCTCCAAAACACTGAGATGAATCAGAGTGTCCAAAACAGTGTTTTATGAGTGGTTAAGGAACCACATTGGAAATGGGAATTACTACTACTGGCCCTGGAACTAATGTCCGTTGGCAGGATTAGGGAAGTGTTAGTAGGGGACAGATGGGTTTGTACCTGAGGGGGGATAAAATAAAAATATTCAATTTACAAACGCAAGTCAGTCGCGGGTTTGATGCGAGATATTTGTTCTAGGCGGAGTTTTAAAAAATGAATCAACGGTGATGCAGTCTATCTCGAACGGTTTCGGGGGAAGCCCATTCCACAAGTTGAACAACTCGATTGAAGAAGAAATTCTTTGAGATTCGTGTGAGTTAAAAGATTTAACCAATAATTTTGCAAAAAAAAACCAGGTTTCCCTCCTTCCCCCCCGCGTGTAATTAGATTGGTCGATAGTGACAGGTACTTACGTAACTACAGTTTTCATATTGTCGATGCCTTGATGATTTTGAACACTTGAATTAAGTCACTTCACCTCCTTAAATATCTGCGCTGGGTTAAAGGAAATAGATTTAATTCTCTATGAGAAGCTCGTTATCGTATGGTGTTTGGTTCTTTTAGGCTAGGTATCATTTTGGTAAGCTCTAAACGTTTGGTAACTCGTTCTAAGCTTGTTTAATATCTATTTTGGTAATAAGGGCAACCAGTGGACTTGGAAACGCAGTATTCCAGAAGAGGGCGGACTAAGGAATTGTAAAGGGTTAGGATAACGTCCTTTGGGATTGTATTCTCAAAATGCACCTGCCTATACAGCCAATTATT
>CM064513.1:88901231-88942250 GCA_032716605.1 Paralithodes platypus
CCATCCATACGTTCCATTTATCACGTTTTTTCCTTATTCCTCATTCATAATACGTTATATTCATTACGTTTTTCCTTATTCCTCATTCATAATACGTTATATTCATTACGTTTTTCCTTATTCCTCATTCATAATACGTTATATTCATTACGTTTTTCCTTATTCCTCATTCATAATACGTTATATTCATTACGTTTTTCCTTATTCCTCATTCATAATACGTTATATTCATTACGTTTTTCCTTATTCCTCATTCATAATACGTTATATTCATTACGTTTTTCTTACTTATCGTTTGTAATTCGTTCCATTCATTACGTTTTTCCTTTTTCCTCATTTATAATACGTTCCCCATATTACGTTTATAATACGTTCCCCATATTACGTTTTTCTTCCTCATTATAATCTGTTCCATGAATTACCGTTTTTCTTACTTCTCGTTTATAATTCGTTTCATTTACTACGCTTTCCGTCACTTCTCATTTATTACTATATTAATCGTGATCGTGTACTCAACCTTTTACTGTGTTGGTGGTGTAATGGTTTAGGTGCATATGTTCTGGGTGTGGTGTCCCGAGTTCGAATCCCGGGAGGACCATATGCTTTCATTAGTTTCTTCAAATACATTGGGGTTTGTAATTGATGATTAATGTTAAGAACAGGGTGTTGTTGTTCTTGTTGTTGTTGTTCCCTAAGCTGCCTGGCCGAACAGCCCCGAGTCCCTGAGAAAGGCCATGGCCACGATCGGGCTTTCCCACAGAGCTCTCATTGAGTGTAGATTGTGTTGTTGGCGTAAGTGGTTGTATGAAATGCAGTCTTCTATGATGTGTTTAATGGTATGGGGAGCTGTGTTACATCCCGGGCAGGCGTCGACAACGGAGTCATCCAGTCTCTTCTGATAGCTCAGGAGAGCTGGATGGTGTCCGCATCTCAGCCTGGCCAGGTGGACTCTGTCCTCGCGAGGAAGGGAGGATTCGGAAGGATGGATTTCGGGAGGTCGTGAATGCAGCTGCGTGTTGTCTGTGAATGAGTGGATGGATCGGTGAGAGATATGAGTATGGATGTGCTTCTGGAAGTTGGTTCGGGGTGGGCAGGGAGGGAGAGAGGACAATAATTGTGTGTGATACCGTGTGCTGGGTGTTGTTTTGATATTTCTTGGTGTCTGTGGGTGTGTTGCCATGTAGTTTAGTGGGTGGTCTTGGTTCGTGGAGGCTGCTGCCAGGAATTGAGTGCCTCTCATGTCCAGATGGTCTTTGACTTTGAGGATTTTGGTTTCTTGATGTAGGTGATCTGTGGGTGCAGTAGCTGTGCAGCCTGTAATGATCTTCAGGGCTTTGTTTTGAATAGTCTGTAAGGTCTTATGATGTGTTTCAGCTAGGTTAGAAGCCCAGGCTGGGCTTGCGTATTCCATCACTGATCTTATGTATTGTTTATATACTGTGGTGGTATTTTCTTTGTTGTGTCCAAATTTTGTGTGAGCAAGTGACCTGAGGGCGTTAAGTCTGGGTGTCAGTTTTTTTTTAAATGTTTGTGGTGTGCTGTTTGAATGTCATATGAGTATCATATGTTACTCCTAGGATTTTGGGTGTGTGTGTATGTGTTAGGGGTGTGTTGTTTATGGTGAGTTGAGGGATGTATTCGTGTTCTCCTGTCCAACTTGTGAGCAGGGTTGCGGTGGATTTGGCTGGGGCTAGATTAAGTCTGTTTGTAGTGCACCAGCCATGTAGTATGTTGAGATAGGTTGAAGGAGATCTGTTGCTCTTTTTGGGTCATGGTGTGTGCATGTGAGTGTTATGTCATCTGCATAGGAGGCTAAGTTTATTTGGGGCGTATTGGGTGTAGTTATATCGTGCATGTACAGATTGAAGAGTGCGGGCGATAGGACGGATCCTTGTGGGACTCCGTTTGGAAAGTTTCTGATTTTAGATGACTGACCGGCAAAAGATACGTGTGCACATCTGCCTGCTAGGAAGTTGGCCAGCCACCTTTTTGTGTTGTTGTGCATGTTTGTGTTGTAGATTTTGTTTGTTAGGTTGTGGCGGGGGATGGCATCGAAGGCTTTACTAATGTCGAGTGTGGCTAATAGTCTGTGTGGTGGTCTAGCTGAGTTGATGCCGTCGAAAGCTCTTTGTGTAAGGTCTGTGAGAAGAGTGTTTGTGGAGTGCAGTGGCCTAAAGCCATGTTGTGTTGGAGCTAGGGGTAGGTCAGGTGTAATTAGTTGTAATACTAGGCGTTCCATGACTTTGGCGGGGGAGCAAAGGAGTGTGATGGGGCGGTGCGAGGAGGGTAGCGTGGGGTCTTTGTTGGGTTGGGGAATGTGATGATGATACCATGCTTCCAAATGTCTGGTATTGTGTGGGCTGAATAGCTGTAGTTTGATATGTTAGTGAGTGCTTGTATGCCTTGTGGTCCCAGGTGTCTGAGGTGTATGTTGCTTATGTTGTCTAGGCCACAGGCGGGTGAGTGCTTGAGATTGTTGATGATATGCTTTGTCTGGTGATTGGTGAAGGGTGTATAGTCAGGGTCTGTGGGGAATTGTCTCTTACGCCGGATGACACGTCGGTCGTCTTTGTGAGGTTTTAGGTGGCTGACATGTGAGAAGTGATTGATGAGAGTGTTTGCTTGTTGTTTACATGAAGGAGTAGAGTCTGTTGTTGTGATTGCAGCATGTGATTGTGTTGTGTTGCAGTTGGAAAGTGTGATGCTGTTTAGTGTTTTGTAAAGTTTTTTGGGGTTTGTTTTGTGATCAAGTGTTTGTAGGAAGTTATTCCAATTTAGTTTTTGTTGTTCTTGTATTTTGTTGGTAGTTTGGGTGTTGAGTGCTTGAATTTGTTGTGTGATGTCTTGTGTACAAAGGAGTACTAAGGAAATCAAGCAACAACAGATCTAGTGACCCTTCTAGGTTGCTTGTCCTCCAAAACACTGAGGATCAAGTGTCCAAACAGTGGTTTAGAGTGGGTAAGGGAACATTGGAAAGGGAATTACTGCCCTGGAACTAATGTCCGTGGCAGGATTAGGAAGTTAGTAGGGGACAGATGGGTTAGTAACTGAGGGGGGGATAAAATAAAGTTATTCATTTACAAACGAAGTCAGTCGCGGGTTTGATGCGAGATATTTGTCTAGGCGGAGTTTAAATGAATCAACGGTGTTGCAGTCTATAACGTTTCGGGGAAGCCCATTCCACAAGTTGACAACTCGATTGAAGAAGAAATTCTTAGATTCGTGTGAGTTAAAAGATTTACCAATAATTTTGCAACCGTTTCCCCGCGTGTAATTAGATTGGTCGATAGTGAAGTACTTACTACAGTTCATATTGTCGATGCCTTTGATGATTTTGAACACTTGAATTAAGTCACCTCTTAATCTGCGCTGGGTTAAAGGAAATAGATTTAATTCTCTAAGACGCTCTTCGTATGGTTTGTTCTTTAGGCTAGGTATCATTTTGGTAACTCTACGTTGAACTCGTTCTAGCTTGTTTATATCTTTTTGGTAATAAGGGCACCAGGATTGAACGCAGTATTCCAGAAGAGGGCGGACTAAGGAATTGTAAAGGGTTAGGATAACTTCTTTGGATTTATGCTCAAATGACCTGCCTATAAAGCCAATTATTTTGTTTGCCTTCTTAACAACTTCTGAACATTGTTGGCTCGGTTTTTAGGTTACTCGATATTGTTACTCCCAGATCGGTTTCTCTGTTTACATTCTTAAGCTGAGTGCCATTCATCGAATAGTTTGCTTTCTCATTTAGGTATCCGATATGTAGTACTTTACATTTATCCGCATTGAAACTCATTTGCCAAATTTGGGCCCAACATGACAATTTATCTAGATTGTGTTGCATATCGTCAACTTGTTCTTTTGAGAGTACGCTATTTGCAATTTTGCATCGTCAGCAAATTTTGAGATTGTACAGGTGAGACCCTCATCTATGTCGTTGATGTAAATTAGAAAGAGAATTGGTCCTAGTACCGATCCCTGGGGTACCCCGCTACTTACATTGGTCCATTTAGATGCCTTACCGTTTATGACTACTCTTTGCTTTCTGTCGCTGAGCCAATTTTCTATCCATTTCAACACACCGTCTTGTATTCCATGCGCTTTTAGTTTTAGCAGTAAACGTTTGTGGGGAACTTTGTCAAAGGCCTTTTGAAAATCAAGGTATATAATATCTACAGCTTTACTCTTATCGTAGAGGTTGAGGATATCGTGGAAGAAGTCTAAGAGGTTTGTTAAACAGCAACGTTTTTTACGAAAGCCGTGTTGAGTATCTTTAAGTATGTTATTTTCCTCTAAGTGATTTACGAGAGTCTGTCTCGTATGACCGTTTCTAGCATTTTACATACAACTGAGGTTAAGCTAATTGGACGATAGTTACTGGGTAGGGATTTGCTGCCTTTTTTGAATATCGGTGTTACGTTGGTGTGTGGGGTGCTGGGGAGTGTGGAGTATTATAAGAACGGGGTGTTACTTATAATACTGTACATTCCACTTATTTCGTTCTTCCTCATATATTATACGTTCTATTTATTCCGTTATCCCTCGCTTCTTATTCGCAATACTGCTTTCTTGTTCGTTCCCTGTTTACGTTTTTTCTTATTCTACTGTTCTGCCGTTCACGTCGATGGTCTCTCTCTCTCTCTCTCTCTCAGTGTCAACATAGAGGGGTAGAACAATGCCTCCCCCCCCCCCTCTTCCCGTCCAACTATTCTGACTAATGTTAATACTACGACAAGCATAACAATGATGATGATGATGATGATGATGACGGAAGAAGGGGAGTGGTGAGGATAATAGGTGACAAAGTGATGAGGGGCATAGGTTAGGGAGAAAAAAAATCTTGGACAACCATCTCAAGTTGGTGCTTGATCAGCCATGCTTCGCGGGGGTAAGAGCTGCCCCCTCGAATAGCCTGCTACATCAAACACTGGCAGCAAACATACTCGGGGGGAGCAGCTCTCGCCGAGGCCAATGAAGGATGTCCTCCAGGTAGACTCCAGGTAGGTAGGGAGAGAAGTGGTGATGATGGATGAGGGGGAGTGGTGAGGAGAGTAGTGAGAGTAGTGTGGCGATGATGATGGTGAAGGATGAAGGGAAGTGATTAGGATAATAGGTGAAGAATGATAGGTATGATGATGTTGAGTTAGGGAGGTGGTTATGATGTAGAGTTAGGGTGGTGATGACGTTGATGATAAGTTAGGGAGAGACTTGATGAGTTATGGTGGTGATCATGATGATGGTGATGCAGGGAGTGGTGAGGATAATAGGTGATGAAAGGCATAGTGATGATAAATATAGAATGGTGAGGTGGTGAGAAATGTGATGGAAAAAAAGTGAGTAGTTTTTCTGACTGAGGGTATTAAAAGTTCTACATATTACCATCATCTCATATAATTTAAATATTATCTCTCTCTCTCTCTCTCTCTCTCAATATAATCCTGCTTTTTGTCACACGTATTCTTTCCAAACGAACTTTAACACCTTTCTTTCTAATATTATCCCCCTCTCTCTCTCTCTCGCTCACTCTCACACACATTCACTCTAGCTCACTCTTTCTCTCTTACTCACTCTCACACACACACTCTATATCTCTCTCTCTCACTCTTTCTCTCTCATTCACTCTCACACACACACTCTCACACACACTCTCACACACACTCTCTCTCTCTCTCTCTCTCTCTCTCTCTCTCTCTCTCAGTGTCAACATAGAGGGGTTTATAACAATGCCTCTCTCCCCCCCCCCACTTTGTCCAACTATTCTGGATAATGTTACTCCAACAACAAGCACAACAATAATGATGATGATTTAAGGTGGTGATGGTGATGATGTAGAGTTAGGGTGGTGGTGATGATGTTGAGATGATGTTGATGAAGAGTGAGGGAAAGTGACGAGGAAAGGTAGTGATGTTGAATTAGGGTGATGGGGATGATGTGAGGTAGGGTGGTGATAATGGTGTTGAGTTAGGGTGATGATGATGTTGAGATAGGGTGGTGGTGGTGATGTTGAGTTAGGGTGGTGGTGATGTTGAGTTAGGGTGGTGGTGGTGATGTTGAGTTAGGGTGATGATGATGTTGAGATAGGGTGGTGGTGGTGATGTGTTAGGGTGGTGGTGATGTTGAGTTAGGGTGGTGGTGTTGAGTTAGGGTGATGATGATGTTGAGATAGGGTGGTGGTGGTGATGTTGAGTTAGGGTGGTGGTGATGTTGAGTTAGGGTGGTGGTGGTGATGTTGAGTTAGGGTGATGATGATGTTGAGATAGGGTGGTGGTGGTGATGTTGAGTTAGGGTGGTGGTGATGTTGAGTTAGGTGGTGGTGGTGATGTTTAGTTAGGGTGGTGGTGATGTTAAGTTAGGGTGGTGGTGATCATGTTGAGTTAGGGTGGTGGTGGTGATGATGAGTTAGGGTGGTGGTGGTGATGATGATGAGTTAGGGTGGTGATGATGTTGAGTTAGGGTGGTGATGATGTTGAGTTAGGGTGGTGGTGATGTTGGGTTAGGGCGGTGGTGATGATGTTTAGTTAGGGTGGTGGTGATGATGTTGAGTTAGGGTGGTGGTGATGATGTAAAGTTAGGGTGGTGGTGATGATGTTGAGTTATGGTGGCGATGATGATGTTGAGTTAGGGTGGTGGTGATGTTGAGTTAGGGTGGTGGTGATGTTGAGTTAGGGTGGTGATGATGTTGAGTTAGGGTGGTGGTGATGATGTTGAGTTAGGGTGGTGGTGACGATGTTGAGTTAGGGTGGTGATGATGATGTTGAGCTAAGGTGGTGGTGATGGTGATGAGTTAGGGTGGTGGTGGTGATGCTATTGATGATTTTTTTTTTAGCGACAAATGTACAAATGTAACTTGAAAGGGGTCTGGGTGGGCAGTGCTTTAGTTGAATGAAGTCAGGGAAGGCGTTTTTGTTAGCCTAGGGGACAAACTAAAATACATTGCTCGAAAACTGCAAAAGCAAGCTAAGTCTTCAATAATAATTCAACAAAGTATCAGGAATATAACTGAGTGAAAAAGACGGAATATAATGGTAAAAATGTTGAAGATGAAATTATAGAGTTGTGATGAGTAGGGCAAGGAGAGGACGTCCTTTCATCCATTAAGGAATCCAATTTTGTGTCAACAGGATTTCTAACTTCTCTCTTTCATACAGTAGAACTCCCTCACCCCCATCTCTCTCTCTCTCTCTCTCTCTCTCTCTCTCTCTCTCTCTCTCTCTCTCAATATGGAAACAAACTATGAACTACTGGATACAAAATAGATATAGCTGACATAGAATAAGTTGTTGTTTCTTATACGTTATGTAATGAGATTATAATATGTATATATTACATTATATATATACACACACTTATTCTACTAATACTTACTCCCATAATCCGCTAATGCAGCCACTTCTGTAATTTACTGAATATTTCTAGTATGTTTCAATCGAGAAAGAAGCAAAGCCTATTATAGACTGTTCAAAATACAGCTTCATCACTTATAAAATCACTATAAAAGGGATAGGGGAAATATGCTCAATTTATGGCTATCGAGTGCATTGTAATATGCAATATATATATTTAATGCTCTTTGGAATGAACCGTAAGGTCTATAAGATAGTAAAGATACCATATCGTTCTAATTCTTCATTGTATTTCTTTATCAAATTTTCAACCTCTGTGCAGCTGTCATGTCTCTGTCTCTGCTACCTATCTCTTTGTCTCTGTTTCTGCTACCTATCTCTTTGTCTCTGTTTCTGCTACCTATCTCTTTGTCTCTGTTTCTGCTACCTATCTCTTTGTCTCTGTTTCTGCTACCTATCTCTTTATATATGTTTCAAAATATGTTCGTGCAATAAAGCCATAAATCGACATGGCAAAGACAAGCCAAATTCCAGAGCGACATTCACGATAAAAACCTAAAAAAGAATAAGAAAAGTAAATCCTCCAAGTCCATCCATTGACTTAGTTCCTGTCAGCTATATCCTCACGTAAAAAAAAAGTCCCCCCCCCCCCCTCCGATTCGTCTTCATTAATTTCCCATTTTTTCGTGGGTGTCCCTTTTTTAGAAAATGGAGTTTGGTTTTGGTGGAGTGCTCTAGTTCACTCTTCATTATCAGGAGGGAGAGGAGGAGGCGAAGGTGGAAGAAGGTAGAAGAAGAAGAAGCAGTAGAAGAAGAAGAAGAAGAAGAAAAAGGTGAATGGGCAAAATAAGGAGGGGATGGAGGGAGGAGGAGGCGGAGGGAACTATAAGGAGGAAGCAAAGAAGAAGACGGTGACGAGGAGAAAGTGAATGAAGAAGAAGAAGAAGAAGAAGAAGAAGAAGAAGAAGAAGAAGAAGAAGAAGAAGAAGAACGAGTTGGAGGAGGGACCGCAAGGGGAAAATGAAACAAGGGGGGAGAAGGTGGAGGAAACAGAAAAGGGAGAGGAGGAGGAGGAGAAGAAGAGGAAGATTAAAGGGAAAATATAGTTGGGTTTTCATGGAGTCCCCTTGGTTCTCTCTTCATTATCTGCGCCCTCACGAGAGATGGGGAGGAGGAGGTAAGGAAGGAGGAGGAGGAGGAGGAAGGGGAGGAGGAGAAGGAGAAGAAGTGGAGAAGTAGGAGAAGGAAGAGTAAGAAGATAAGGAAGGGGAAGAGGAGAAGGAGGAAGAGAAAAATGGAGAAGTAGGAGGAAGAGGAGTAAGAAGATAAGGAAGGGGCGGAGGAGAAGGAGGAAGGGAAAATTGGAGAAGTAGGAGGAGGAGTAAGAAGATAAGGAAGGGGAGGAGGAGAAGGAGGAAAGGAAAAGTGGAGAAGTAGGAGGAGGAGGAGGAATAAGAGGATAAGGAAGGTGAGGAGGAGGAAGAAGTGGAGGAGGAGGAGTAAGAAGATGGGGAAGTGGAGGAATGAGGAAAAATGAAAAGTGAAGAAGGAGGAGGAGGAGAAGAGGAAGGGAGAGAAGGAAACATAAGGAATGGAGGAAGGATAAACAATTCAGAGAAACGCAAAATTCTACAAATAATCAATTCCGTTATAAAGAAGGAATGAGGGAAGCAGGGTGTAAAACTGGATACATTTTGGTATGACTGTATGCATATATATTTTTTCTCTATATTCCATCTACTCCCTCTCGGGCATAGGCTGAGAGCATGTACATTCAACCGTTATTGAACGGTGAAGACCGTGAGGTCTCGTTCCAGTCTAGGGGGTGAGACATGTGAAGCACCTTTAGTTGCAACCAGCCCCTGCCATCTTGCCTTCGTAGGATGCATGGGGCTTAGTTGCTCACTTACGGCTCGAAGTAGACCCATCTCTGAAGCTGCCTCGCTCCAGTGCTTCACTGTCTCATCTCCTTGACTCGGACCCTCACTCTCAGAACGCCACCTATTGAGCAATGAACTCACTAGGCATTGCCCCCTATATGAGAAGGATTACAAGAAAATTAACATCATATTACATTAATTTAGCCATTTTATCCCTTCCAGAGGCGTATTAAGAACTGTATAGTGTATACCACAATTTAACTTTTCATACACAATAACAAAGACGAAAAAGAAGTGATTTGGTTTTCGGTTGACACCCTGGAGGGAAGAACAGGCAATAATATAATGAACATGACGTATTAAAAAGGCATAAAGAATACAAATAACAAGCTTAAAATACGGTCTGATCTCTTTATTACGATACGAACTTTTTGCAATGGTGGTTCTTTGACTAGATTGTTGCTTAAGTGGGATCTTATGAAAATGAGAGAGAGAGAGAGATACACTGGCCACACATACCTTACGATCCAAACGAGGTGGTCAGGACTTAAATCTAGTAGAGATGGCATAGGCCTACCCGATAGAAAAGGAAAGGATAGACAAGAAGAAGGCTCTTTGTTCGAGAGAGAGAGAGATAGAGAGTGAGAGTGAGTGTGAGTGAGTGAGTGAGTGAGAAAGAGAGAGATAGAGTAAATATGAGAGACAGAGAGAGAGAGAGAGAGAGAGAGAGAGAGAGAGAGAGAGCGAGAGCGAGAGAGAGAGAGAGAGTAAATATATATACAAAATTATAAAATTACCATCACTAAAAGCAACAAGACTACAAATCACAGCCCACATGAAAAAACTAAAAATATATAAAATATATTTGAAGTAAACCAAAACACAAGCTAAACTGCCCACCCTAACAAACAAAGGATACTGTAGATCACAATGCATAGGAACAAAATACATAAATACAATCATATTACTTTCTACAGACCAGAATAAACCAAAACCTCACACCGCAACCACAACCATTATAAACCACAATCACAACCATTATCAACCACAATCACAACCAATATCAACCACAATCACAACCATTATCAACCACAATCACAACCAATATCAACCACAATCACAACCATTATCAACCACAATCACAACCATTATCAACCACAATCACAACCAATATCAACCACAATCACAACCAATATCAACCATTATCAACCACACTCACAACCAATATCAACCACAATCACAACCAATATCAACCACAATCACAACCAATATCAACCACAACCATTATCAACCACAATCACAACCAATACCAACCACAATCACAACCATTATCAACCACAATCACAATATCAACCACAATCACAATATCAACCACAATCACAATATCAACCACAATCACAATATCAACCACAATCACAATATCAACCACAATCACAATCACAATATCAACCACAATCACAATATCAACTACAATCACAATCACAATATCAACCAATATCAACCACAATCACAATATCAACCACAATCACAATATCAACCACAATCACAATATCAACCACAATCACAACCATTATCAACCACAATCACAACCATTATCAACCACAATCACAACCATTATCAACCACACTCACAACCAATATCAACCACAATCACAACCAATATCAACCACAATCACACAAAGTATAACCGCGACCCCGATCACACACCACAACCACTATCACACACACCACAACCACCACGTACACAACCACTATCACACACACCACAACCCCCACTATCACACACCACAACCACTATCACACACACCACAACCACCACTATCACACACCACAACCACCACTATCACACACACCACAACCACTATCACACACACCACAACCACCACTATCACACACACCACAACCACCACTATCACACACACCACAACCACAACCACTATCACACACCACAACCACCACCACAACCACAACCACTATCACACACCACAACCACCACTATCACACACACCACAACCACCACTATCACACACACCACAACCACAATCACTATAACACACACCACAACCAAAGGTCATCCATACAAAACTAATGGTCAGGACTGGATGGTAAAAAAAATTGTGTGTGTGTCTTCCCCCCCCCCCCTCTCTCTCTCTATCACTCTGTGCGTACGTGAGAGAGAGAGAGAGAGAGAGAGAGAGAGAGAGAGAGAGAGAGAGAGAGAGAGAGAGAGAGAGAGAGAGAGAGAGTGTGTGTGTGTGTGATGGATTGTTTGTGTGTGTATGAGAGAGAAGTGCATGTACTTTGAAATATGAATGTAAACATGAGTGTGTGTGACACACACACACTCTCTCTCCCTCTCTAAAATAAAGAGTAGGGAGGGGAAAAAGGCGAGGGAGGAATTTGTCTTCAGGTTAAGGGGAGACGCGCCCCCTATTTTTTCCCCTCATCCTTTTTGTGGCGTTCCTTTCAGTCTCCCCTCGTGGGATCTCCTTTTTCAAGCTTCTTTTTCTGTCGCACGCTGGGCCTTCGGTTTGTCTTTTATTAGGCTGTCCTTCCATAAAACAATCCTGCATTATATATAGCTACTTTATTCGGGGTATCAATTCAAGGTCGGCTACTATTATTATTTGGTAGATTCCAGTAGTTTTCCTCATATTATATTGAAACGGATCCGTATTCCCGTTAGGCAATATTTACATTTCATTTACGTGTCCATGTTGCGTAAAATCATGATCACTATAATTTACACACTCATTGTATTATGTATCGATCCAAACAAGACCAAAAATAGTTCATGTATCTCCGACGCTTCACAAATTGCTTTGAAGGTTCAAAGATTCGAATATATATAATTGTATACACTTATTATTTGTTTATGATTGTACAACATCGGCTGGAGTTCACTTTTATCTACAGACTTACAATATATATGATAGGCCTACAAAGTTTGACTAACCAAGCTTTGTTAACCCCTGAAAGATTATGACGCGATTGGCCAGTTTATTCTACCAATTATTAGACGATTTTGTTCAGATTAGGAAGGATATATGGAATTCAGAAGGTTAATTAAGATAGTACCTACTCTTTTCATGCCAAAATGCACCATAATCCTGAAGGGGTTAAAGGTGTAAGGTGGAGTTATTCCGTTCTATAGCTACAGTGGAGTTGTGAAAGTCAAACATGATTAACCCTTTCAAGCTCCAATATGCGTTTCTGTTCTGTTTCTGGCTACTATTAGACGATTTTATTCAGATTACTAACGGTATATGGAAGTTCTATATACGGTATCTATATGGAAATTAAAGGGTTGATTAAGATAGTATTTATCCTTTTAATACCCACATATCCTTCCTAAGCTGCATAAAATCGTCTAATGATAGCCAAAATAAACTGCTAAAACGCGTCAGAGCTTCAAAGGGTTAATATCCATAACTGTACACTATATGTATAAGTATATGGATAACCTATTGTGTCATATACTATGTTGTTCTCTGTTCTCCATAGTTTTAACATACTGTAATTAAAAAAGCAAACTCTCTCTCTCTCTATATATATATGTTTCCAAGCTCTCAGTGGGGTTCGAACCCCACAGAGAGCTTGGAAACATTTAGTGGCTCACGTGTATTTGTGATATATACTCAATATATATATATATATATATATATATATATATATATATATATATATATATATATATATATATATATATATCCCTTTGTCTCCCCTTTCTCCTCTGACATTTTCCTGGTCCCTCTTTGTTGATGACGTTAGACAAACAGGAAAGATCACTGTTAACAGGGTTTGTTGATGACGTTAGACAAACAGGAAAGATCACTGTTAACAGGGTTTGTTGATGACGTTAGACAAACAGGAAAGATCACTGTTAACAGGGTTTGTTGATGACGTTAGGAAAGATCACTGTTACAGGGTTTGTTGATGACGTTACAAACAGGAAAGATCACTGTTAACAGGGTTTGTTGATGACGTTAGACAAACAGGAAAGATCACTGTTAACAGGGTTTGTGTATAATATTAGGTGGGATAAATATTGGGTTGTATTTATTATTATCTTGATGCTACAAGTTTTCTGGCCATGCTTATATGCTTGTAAATATCTGTATATTCTTAGTTTGTAAATATATACTGTAGGTGTGTGTGTGTGTGTGTGTGTGTGTGTGTGTGTGTGTGTGTGAAATGTGTGTGTGTGTATATATACTGTATATACAGCAACAGTAAATATATATATATATATATATATATATATATATATATATATATATATATATATACACTTTATATATATATATATACACTTTAAATATATATATATATATATATATATATATATATATATATATATATAGGGGAGGTGTGGTGGAGTGGTCTTGCCACTGGCCTGGTAATCCAAAGGTCCCGGGTTCAAATCCCGATGTATCAATGGGAAGATATTATTGGGATGGAATTTGTGCTGTACCTAGTATCAGTGCATTACCACAAGCCCACCGAAACGTCAATAAAATACCCTCATTGTTCCCTGATTAAATAGCACTGTATGAATATTCCCATATTCAAAATATGCTATATGGGTGCAATGCCTGGTGAGTTATCTGCTCAACAGGTGGCGTTGTGTGTGTGTAAGTGTGAGATTCCGAGTGTAGGGGGTGAGACAGTGAAGCACGGGAACGAGGTGGCTTCAGAGATGGGGTCGTTTCGGGCCATGAGTGAGCACCGTGCCTCATGTGAAGGCAAGATGGCAGGTGCTCGTTGTACTCTACGTGCTTCACATGTCTCACTCCCTAGACTGGAACAAGACCTCACGGGCTTCACTGTTCATTGTAAAGCGGTGAATGTTAAGGCTCTCAGCCTATGCCCGAGAGGAAGTAAGTTGGAATATAGAAGAAAAAAAAAAAAAAAAAAATGCTGTATACAGTATACCGGATATATATATATATATATATATATATATATTTATTTTTTCTATGTGAATGAGGGAGACGAAAGGCGCGAGTGCCTCCCCCAGATTTCAAAGAGTGACAGGGCCGAAATCAAGGGACGTTCGAGCTAAAATGCCTGGACACACGGAGTTTGAAGCAACTTAAGTCCTAGGAAGAGGGAAAGACTGATTCTGGGAGAGAGTTCCAGAGCTCAGCAGTTGAATAGAAGAAAGTCTGAGAATTGCATTTCACTCTTGGGTTGGAGAGTTGCATAGAGTAGGGATGGGACTGTATTGCAAGGCGGGTACTACGTACCCTACGTAGAGGAGGTGGTATACACTGGGAAAGCTCCGAGGAACATTGATTATTGTAGTAGCGATAAAATAGCGAGAGATGCAACATTGCGGCGAAGAGAGAGATTGCAGAGAGTTGGTGAGTGGACGGGAGTTAATGATACGAAAGGCTTTCCTTTCTACTTTATCTAGGAGTGCGGTGTGAGAGGATCCTCCCCACACATGTGAACAATACTCAATACAAGAACGCACGGTGCCCCTGTACAGAGCAAGAAGCTGCGCAGGGGTAAAGAACCCCTTGAGGCGGTTGAGCAAACCCAGCTTCTTGGAGGCTGCCTTAGCGAGCCTGGTAATATGGTCTTTCCAAGTGAGAGCAGAAGAAAAAGAGACACCGAGAACATTGAGAGAAGATGAATGGTTGATTTTTGTATTGTTGAATTGTAAGGGATAGTCCTCTGGAGGTTCCTGACCGGTAGTAAGATGGAGAAATTGAATTTGGAAGCATTAAATGCAACAAGGTTTTCTCTACCCCAATAGGAAATAGTAGCTAGATCAGAAGATAAGTATTTCATGGCTTCATTAAGTTTGCTGGCTGAGGCGTTAACTGCTGGCTGAGGCGTTCTGAAAAACAAATTGAGTGGTGTAAGGTAGAGTCGTCTGCATATGAATGGATGGGACTGGATGTACAGTTGAGAAGATCATTTATGAAAATTAGAAAGAGAATATATACAGTATATAATATATTCTGTATATATATATATATATATATATATATATATATATATATATATATATATATATATACAGTATATATATATATATATATATATATATATATAGTATATACATTGAGAACCATATGAAAAAGAAAGGTAGTATAAGCCAGCTACTCCACTATATCTCCATCACACAGCCACAAACTATCACATTGTGCGGTTTTAAGGTCAGACAGAGAGTGGCAGAGGTCAACGTTGCTCATACACAACCATTTCCCACACAAATAGAACCGGGGATTTCCATTGAGTGTTTCTCAGACATTTCTGGGAAGATCGCTTGAAATATCGTCCGGTGGTGATACGGAGATTGTTTTGCCTGGTCAGCGAGTTTTGTAATGTGTGTGTGTGTGTGTGTGTGTGTTACTCACTCAGTTACTCAGTTACTTGTTCGTCAAGGGGAATCCACGCAATGCGAGCTAAGCTCATTATTATCGCGCCTCCTTAACTGGGAATGTATTGCGTGAAATACATGTTAAGTGTTTTATGTACTGTTGGAATGGCTGTGGATGTGTGTGTAGTCTGTATTTAGCCAATTGGCGACATCGGAAACGAAGGCTTAGGGTGGATCTGTATGGTACCATTCTCACTATAGACGGTACCGTCTCGCCCGAAGGCTTAGGTAGCCATCAGCTTAGGTGAACCATATAATACCCATCTCGCCTTGTACCATTTTTGCCAACCCCAGATGGAACGTCACAACGTCGTCACTTATTCCAGGTACCTATTTACAGCTAGGTGAACTGAGGCTAACACATGAAAGGAGACAAGCCCAATTTGTCTCCGCCCGGCCGGGGATTGAACCCCCGACCCCTCGCGTGTGAGACGAGAGCTCTACTTACTAGGCTACGGGCTGTGTGTGTGTGTGTGTGTGTGTGTGTGTGTGTGTGTGTGTGTGTGTGTAAAGGAGAGAGAGAGAGAGAGAGAGAGAGAGAGAGAGAGAGAGAGAGAGAGAGAGAGAGAGAGAGAGAGAGAGAGAGAGAGAGAGGGGGGGGGGGGAATATAATAATAATGAGTGTTGGTTTATTTTCCACTTACACCCGTGAGACTGAACAGTTACAGAATTGTTCTTAACCTAGATACAGTACAATGCTTATTCTACGGTACCGGTACCTTAACTACAAGGTCACATACGACTTTTGACGACCGAGAGATGCCGATGCCACACCATAGTACATACGCATATGCACTGGTGAGAAGTATGTGTAGGCTAACACAAGCTGATAGTTGAGCAGTTTGGCTACGGAGGGACCATGATGCAATGATTTCCATCGGGATAACAGAAAAAAAACTAGAAATCTGGGAGACTTAAACACTCGACCTCGTGATCAGCGTACCGCGCCTTGTGTGTGTGTGTGTGTGTGTGTGTGTGTGTGTGTGTGTGTGTGTGTGTGTGTGTGTGTATTTTTACGTGTATGTATAGAGGAGTGTGTGTGTGTGTGTGTCTGTGTGTGTGTGTGTGTAAGGGAGTGTGTGTCTGTAGAGGATTGTGTGTGTGTGTGTATCTACAGTATAGGAGTATTTGTGTGTATGTGTCAATGTGTGTGTGTATGTGTGTTACCACCTGCATGTGCCTGACAGCTCGTGTGTAAACGTGGCCGTGTTTGTATGTGCTTCAGTGTGTGTGTGACCTCCACTCACACACGTACACACGCCCGCACGCACATGGGCTCCGGCGCGTGGGCAGATACGTACACACACACACACACACGCCCGCATCCACACAGGTATGTAAACACGTACACACATTCATACTCACACCCGCATGCACTTACACACACAGACACACACAAGCTCTCCCTAACTTACACACGTAGTCCTACACACACACACACTCTCTCTCTCTATCACACCCACACCCACACGTACACTCTATCTCTAACACACACATTCTCTCTCTCTCTCTCACACACACACACACACTCTCTCTCTCTAACACACATACTCTCTCTCTCTCTCTCTCACACACAAACACACACACCCCCCCACACGTACACTCTATCTCTAACACACACATACTCTCTCTCTCTCTCTCTCTCTCTCACACACACACACACACACACACTCTCTCTAACACACATATACTCTCTCTCTCTCTCTCTCACACACAAACACACACACACATACACACCCTCCAACATTACCTTCCACACTACCAACTTTCCTCAACTTCATGACCACACTAGTCTCTTTGTCTGTCTGTATCTCTATATGTCTGCCTGTCTGTCTCTGGCTGTTTTCTGATTATCTGCCTGTATCTCTGTCTATGTCTGTCTGTCTGTCTGTATATCTGTCTGCCTGTCTCTGTCTCTCTTTCTATCTACATTACTATCTCTGCCTATCTTCCTGTCTATAATACTATTTCTGTTTGTTGGCCCCGCCAATGAAGTTGGAGAAGGTTATGTTTTTGCCTCCGTGTGTCTCTTTGTTTTTCTTTAAACAAGATATCTCAAAAAGTTACGAACTGACGTTCACGAAATTTGGTGGACAGATAGGAAAGGCACCAAGCAAGACATGATTCCATTTAAGAGGCACTCGGTAGAGCGCAAACCTCCGCAAGTGTAGGCGGAGGTATTTGCTCTACCAATTGCCTCTCTAGTCTCTGTCAAAGTGTCGGTTATAACTAGATGTAACGTACTGTATATTGCGTCTTATACCTGAGAGAATCTGCATAACTTAACCCCTTCTGTACCAGCGACGTCTTTAAAATGTTATTCTAGCTGTATTTAGACGATTGTGTGCAGCTTAGGAATGATCTATGGTGGCGAAAAGGATTAATCGATATATGTTGTAGCCTTTTAATGGTTAGAGGTCCTTCCTAAGCTTAATCAAATCATCTAATAGTTTCCAGAACATAATGACAAGAGCGTCACCGGTACAAGAGGGGTTAATGGCTGAATCTCTCTCTGTCTGTCTGTCTGTCTGTCTGGCTCTGTATTGACTGTTAGTCTGTGTGTCTATACAGTGACAGTTTTGGGTTGTCTATTTGTCTGTCTGTTACGGTACTAAAGAGTCAAAAATGTTCCTTATAGAGGCATCAATATATATGTTGTTGTTTGCTTCCTTTGTACTCCTTTGCATGGCTAGTCTATATTCACTCATCCATCTCTATCTTTCTCTTTATCATCATCCCTGTTTCTCTATCATTCTATATGTTTCACTCATTTTACACTTGATTTTGTGTAATTTGGTGTGCAATCAATCTCATCCAACATTTTGTTTCTCTCTCTCTCTGTCTGTCTCTCTCTCTCTCTCTCTCTCTCTCTCTCACAGGGGAGGTGTGGTGGAGTTGTCTTGCCACTGGACTGGTAATCCAATGAACCCGGGCTCGAATCCCGATATGTCAATGGGAAGATATTAATGGGATGGAATTTGAGCTGTATCTAGTATCATTGCTTTACCACAAAGCCCACCGAAACGCCAAAAAAAAACTACCCTCATTGTTCCCTGATTAAATAGCATTGTATGAATATTCCCATATTCAAAATATGCTACAGGGGTGCAATGCCTAGTGAGTTAATTGCTCAATAGGTGGCGTTCTGAGAGTGAGGGTCTTAGTCTAGGAGGTGAGACAATGATGCACCAAGGCGAAGCGGCTTCAGAGATAGGGCTGCTTCGAGCCGTATATGGGTGCTTCACATGTCTCACTCCCTAGACTGGAACGAGACCTCACGAACTTCACTGTATTGAGGAGTAGAATGTACAGGCTCTCAGCCTATGACCGAGAGAGAGTAGTTGGAATATATAATTATATATACATACACACACACACAGACCATTTTGATCCAGTTATGTGTTGTCCATACTCTCTCTCTCTCTCTCTCTCCCCACACACCCCAAACTGTCTCTCTCTCCCTCCCTCCACAGCTAATTCCTCCCCACACACCCCAAACTGTCTCTCTCTCTCTCTCTCTAGCCCAACTCCCAGGGAAACTTTTTATCCGAGTAACTACCTAACTCGCTATTTGATTCTGTTTGGCCTCTAGTATCGCAGTAGTGGGGTATACGTACTGTATAGTCTATTCGCTGTAAGTAAGCGAAAAATCATGACTTCTATTCTCTGTAACTCAAAAGGGGCTAAAGCAAATTGGCTGTAAATGTCCATATCTCTTCCTTGTCTGGCTCTTCCCAAATGGTAGGAATATTGGCTTGCTCACTCTAGTCGTTATTGAGTTACATAAGTTAGGTCATGATTTATCGCCTACTTACAGCGAATACGTATAGTCCTCCAATCTCTTTGTGGCTCGACTCGTTCGGATAGAGGAAGAAAATTGGGTTGGTCCTGATTGATAATAGGAGAAACTAGGATTTTTTTCTATATTCCAACTACTCCCTCTCGGGCATAGGCTGAGAGCCTGTACATTCCACCGCTCAACACGGTGAAGCCCGTGAGGTCTTGTTTCAGAACGCCACCTATTGAGCAGTGAACTCACATTCTAAGAAAGAGACAAAAGTGTTGATTCTGATTGGCAAAATAGGAGAAAATATTGGTGATTCTGATAACCAAAAAGGAGAAAATTGTGTTGGTCCTGATTGGTAAAAAGGATAGGGTTAATCTGATTTGCAAATAATAGAAAATAAGTCTAATATGATTGCTAACAAGATGAAATAGGGTTTAATCTGATAGGTAAGGAATAGAAAATGTTGTTGTTGTTGTTGTTGTTGTTGTCGTCGTTCCCCAAGCTGCCTGGCCGAACAGCTCCAAGGCCCCGAGTAAGGCCAAGGCCATAACCCAGCGCCCCCACAGAATCCTCCCTGCCGACCACAATAAAGCCTGGGTGACCGAAGCCACTCCATGGCGGGGAGCTGAGGAGGGTGCGGAAACGCCCGGGAAACCAAAGACCCACCCAGGGCCCTGTGCCCCTCAGCAATTATGAAGAGAAAGATGAGGGGCAAAGGAAAAATGTGACGCTTTGGCTTCCAATCTTGGTAGATTGGGAGGTCAATCCACGGAAGAGACGCCGTCACTTGAGGTCTAGAAAATATATAAGTAAAAGGAACAGTCAGAGTAAGCTATGGGTATGGCAGAGATCGCTCAGTTCTCACTCTGATAGACCAGCCCATCAGCACAGAAAATGGTGTTTATCTGATTGGTAAAAGGGAAAAAAACAGGGCTTTATCTGATTGGTAAGGAATAGAAAATGGTGTTGATTCTGATTGATAAAAGGAGAAAATAGGGCTTCATCTGATTACTAACAAGGGGAAATAGTGCTAATCTCATTGGTAAAAGGAAAAAATTGTGTTTATCTTGATTGGCAAAATAGGAGAAAATAGTCCTTATCCTAATTGGTAAAAGGAGAAAATAGGGCATAATCTGATTGGTAAAAGGAGAAATAGGGCGTATCCTGATTGATAGTGTTTCCCCAATTAATATTTGTGTTTGTCCATCATTTATAACTTACGGTACAACAATTATTTATCTACGTCATATGAAAATAGACCTATGTATGGGACGTTTTCAGGTATAAGGGGGCCCACCTCGTTTTGTTTTTTCTCTCTCTGGGTTGTATCCATTCGGCCCCATTCAGTCTACTATTTTAAGACGTTTATCCCCATCCAGGTGTCCAATTTACCAGCATATTTAAACAAAAATTGACAGCAGGCTAAATTTGTACATTATTTGATAGAAAAAATGTCTCCGGTGAAGACGGATTCTCCATACAATGCTGGTTCGCTATCGCTCGCCAGGAAGAAATCGCCACCTGGATGGGGATAAACGTCTTTAAACAGTAGGCTGAATGGGACCGAAAGGATACTAGCCAGAGAAAGAGAGAAAAGGAGAGAAGAAAATAAAAACAGGTCACCCCCCTTGACCCCTTCTGTACCGGCAACGTCGTTTTCATTTTATTCTAGCTATATTTAGACGATTTTTTACAGCTTAAGAAGGATCTGTGGTAGTAAAAAGGGTCAAGTAAGACAGTTCGAAGCCTGTTCATTGCTGGAGGCCCTTTTTAAACTGAATAAAATCGTTCAATAGTGGCCAGAATAAAGATGAAAGTACAGGTTGGTTGGGGAAGTGGATGAAGGGCTGCCAAATGACGACCCCAACGGAATAGAATATGTGCGGCAAACTGTACATCACCGGTAATGAAGGGGTTAAGTTGGTGTATTAAATCTTTGGGCGAGAGATAATTTAGATGTGTCACGGTATTTAAAAGGGGCAGCCAGATAAAAATATTGGCATGAATAGACTCGTCAGCTTGATATCAATACCCCCCCCCCCCTCTCTCTCTCTCTCTCTCTCTCTCTCTCTCTCTCTCTCTCTCTCTCTCTCTCTCTCTCTCTCTCTCTCTCTCTCTTATAATTAAAAATTATGATACAAATAAAGACCAGCCTATGTTTAGTTTTCATGGAATACAACCTTTCATTAAAGCCTTCTGCTTTGCTATCCTTATCTTTCACTTAATAGCATTTGTTATATAATTAAGTCCGGGGTGCCTAGTAGGGACCACAAGGTCTGTGCAGTCTGTGTATCTATTTAACTCTATGTAACTATATCTATTAAATACCCCTCATTATACAGTATTTCTCTCCTCTCACCACTTCTCTCTCTCTCTCTCTCTCTCTCTCTCTCTCTCTCTCTCTCTCTCTCTCTCTCTCTCTCTCTCTCTCTCTCTCTCTCTCTCAGTCTCAAACACTCTCTCTCTCTCTCTCTCTTTATTTGGTCATGTAACTCCCGTATTCCTTCCTGTCTGACTGTCTGTTTGCCTGACTGTCTGAATGTCTGTTTGCCTGACTGTCTGACTGCCAACCCAGCCACCAGACCGTTTGTTGTACACACACACACACACGCTCACATTCACACACACACACACACACACATGTATACACGCATCTTGTACATACTCATACATACACAGAGACACATATACATACACATACATCTTGTACATACTCGTACATACTGTACATAAACATACATAAATACAAATACATAGATATTGTACATACATACATACACACACACACACACACACATATATAATATTATCTTGCACATACCGTACTCGTACATACACACACATCTTGCACATACCGTAATCGTACATACACAGACACATATACACACATCTTGCACATACCCACACACACACACACATCTTGCACATATTCGTGCATACACATACACACATCTTGCACATACTCGTACATACACACATACAAACACACGCACACACATATATCTTGCACATACTCGCACATACACATACAACAAATCTTGCACATACTCGTACATACAGACACACACACATACACTGACATATCGCAGATACTTGTACATACATACACACACACACACACATCTTGCACATACACACACACATACCCTCCCCCCCCCCCCCCCCCACACTCATCCATCCATCCATCAATCCACTTCTAAGGTCATCCATCACCCCCATCCTATGTAATGCTTCCGCCCCCCCCCCCCCCCCCCCCTCTCTCTCTCTCTTCCACATACAGTGTGGTCAAAGAGTGGAATAATTTACCAAGGGAGGATACCTTTGGATACCTTTGGATGTGTTCGCCGCTCCTCTAGCGGCACCAAGGAGCGCGACGCCCCTCGTTATGGGTGGTGAGGTGGTCGATAGTTTGATAGTTTAAGAAGAGACTGGACGATCATCTGAGGGAGATTGGATTAATATGAATGAATCAATAGGTACCGGTATGTAAGTGTAAGTTCCCTTTCAGACTAATTTATTTCTATCCTATATAAAAACTGTCCTTGTGGGCATTTCCTGACCCATAAGGTTACACTTCATCCTATTTTCCGGTACGGCTAATTAACCGGAGGGAGCGGAGGGTGGAGAGAGAGCCTACTACTTTGCTGTCCTATTCTTCTACTATAAACCGTTCCTGTCTCTAGTAGTATTAAGGCCGGACCACCAAGTAGGAACCGCAAGGCCTGTGTAGTCTGAGTATATATGTAACTCTGCGTAACTCCCATTCCATTCTATTATCCAACTTTTCTCCTCATGGCCTTCTATATCATATTTCTTGTTTTATAGTCTCCCTCTCTCTTCATTCTTCTCGCACTATTTACTACCATTCCTCTCTTCCCATCTTCTGGCCTATCTCTCGCGTCTCTTCTATATTCTTCGTTATTTCCATTTCTCGTCATTTATTACTCTTCCTCTCTTCCCATATTCTGCCCTGTCTCTCGTGTCTCTTCTATATTCTTTGTTATTACCATTTCTCGTCATTTATTGTTCTTCCTCTCTTCCCATCTTCTGGCCTATCTCTCGCGTCTCTTCTACATTCTTCGTTATTACCATTTATCGTCAGTTATTATTCTTCCTCTCTTCTCATCTTCTGGCCTATCTCTCGTGTCTCTTCTATATTCCTCGTTATTTCCAGTTCTCGTCATTTATTAGTCTTCTTCTCTTCTCATATTCTGCCCTATCTCTAGTGTCTCTTCTATATTATTCGTTATTACAATTTATCGTCATTTATCATTCTTCCTCTTCTATATTCTTCGTTATTACCATTTCTCGTCATTTATTACTCTTCCTTTCTTCTAATATTCTGTCCTATCTCTTGTATCTTCTCATTATTTTTCGTTATTCTCACTTCTCACTATTTATCATTCCTCCTCTCTCATCCTTTGTCATATTTCTCGTAATCCCATTTTCTTTTCGTACCTCTGTCATATTTCTCGTATTCCCATTTTCTTTTCGTACCTCTGACTGTTCTTCTTTTCATTTACGATCATCCTAAGCTTCCTAATTCTACTGTATTCCTATTCTAATTAAATGCCTTCGTGCATGACTAATGAAAGGATAAGCATAAGATCAGGCAAGTTATAAGAGATCTGCCGCGTGTGAACCAATCGGTCCTTTGCAGATTTCCGCATTCCTGAGTTCTGTTGTTCTTGCTTTTCCGGCCCCTGGGTTTTTCTGACGGACTATCTATACTCATTCTTCTTCCACACTTTGACAGGCGTGTGGGGTGGTGGGATGGGGGCCTTGGGTGTAGGGTGGGGATGGCGGCGTTGGTTTGTGTGGGGGTGGGGGCGTTGGTCGTGTGGAGGTAGGGGCGTTGGTTGTGGGGGGGTGGGCATTGGTTTGTGGGGGTGGCGGCGTTGGTTTGTGGGGGGGGGGCGGCGTTGGTTTGTGTGGGATTGGGGTGGCTGGGTGGGGTTGGTTGGGTGGGATTGAGTACGTTGGTTTGTGTGGGGGTGGGGTTGGGGGCGTTGGTTGGGTGGGATTGAGTACGTTGGTTTGTGTGGGGGTGGCGTTGGGGGCGTCGGTTGGGTGGGATTGCGTACGTTGGTTTGTGTGGGGGTGGGGTTGGGGCGTTGGTTGGGTGGGATTGAGTACGTTGGTTTGTGTGGGGGTGGGGTTGGGGGCGTTGGTTGGGTGGGATTGAGTACGTTTGTTTGTGTGGGGGTGGGGTGGGTGGGTGGGGTTGGGGGCGTTGGTTGGGTGGAAATGAGTACGTTGGTTTGTGTGGGGGTGGAGGTGGGGGTGTTGGTTGTGTGGGGGTGGGGTGGCTGGGTGGAAGTGAGGGCATTGACTGTGTGGGGGTGGGAATTTTAGTAGGTGTTTGCGGAGAGAGAGAGAGAGAGTAGACTATTCAGTTTAACCCTTTCTGTCCACCACCAAGATTAGATTAGATAGCGTATAATATAATAACCTACGATCTGATAACCCCACCATAGAGCTACAACAGGCTATCTTTTTGTCCGTTAGCCTATATCTCTGTGTATTGTGTTCCCAGGCATTATATCTCTGTGTATTGTGTTCCCAGGCATTATCTCTGTGTATTGTGTTCCCAGGCATTATCTCTGTGTATTGTGTTCCCAGGCATTATATCTCTGTGTATTGTGTTCCCAGGCATTATATCTCTGTGTATTGTGTTCCCAGGCATTATCTCTGTGTATTGTGTTCCCAGGCATTATCTCTGTGTATTGTGTTCCCAGGCATTATATCTCTGTGTATTGTGTTCCCAGGCATTATCTCTGTGTATTGTGTTCCCAGGCATTATCTCTGTGTATTGTGTTCCCAGGCATTATATCTCTGTGTATTGTGTTCCCAGGCATTATCTCTCTTTTATCTCTCACTATTCTGCGTGTTATATAATCTTGATAACACACATAACAAAGCCACTTCAACAGCTTCCTCTTTCTCCAACACCCCTTCTCCCCCTCTCTACACTCTGCAGAAAATATGAAAAGTAGAAAGTAGCTACGAGGTGCCGTTTCTGGACCCCCTTCTCCCTCATGTTTAGCTCCATTACTTTGAGAATTTAAGACATGCGCTCAATTAGTTTTTCGATTTTTAGACCTTTCATGAAAATTTAGTGTAGATTTTTTCTTGGCGAGCGATAGCGTGCATGCAATTTAGAAGGAACTGTTTTCTACCGAAAAATGCAAAAAAAAATTCTTGGGGGTATGTCTAAGCTTGATGAAGGTCCAGGGAGGAAACTAAATAAATAATATATAAATAAATAAATTAACAAATTAATATATAGTTCCCCTTACTCCCCACTATATTTGGAACAAGCCATCATATCACAAAAACATTAACTGATCCAATATTCCTTCATAAACTAAATATATCGTCTACTGATAGCCAGAATAAAACGAAGAATTGCGTCCTCCAATACTGAAAGGGTTAAGGGGGGGGGGGGGTAAGGTTTATATATCTATATATATATATATATATATATATATATATATATATATATATATATATCTATATATATATATATATATTATTTTTTCCCAGTTTCTCTCTAGACCTCTATAAAGCTAAGAACAAAAAATCCCCCTTCAAGATAAATTTGGACATCTTTCGGTAGAAAAATTATCCGGCCTTCCTCCTACATTACAGGCTCGCTATTGCTCGCCAGGAAAAAAATCGACACCTAATTGGCACGAAAGGTCTTAATACAGACAAAGAAATGAGGCGAAAGGTCATAAAATCGCCAAACTAATGGGCCGAACGTCTTAAATCTCATAACTAACTAACTAAACATGAGGGAGAAGGGGGTCAAGAAAAACCGATATACCCCCCTTAAAAACATAACTATAATTATAACTGCAGCCGCCTTTTATTATACCCCCCAAAGGCCGAAGCTACTGTCCTTCAGCTTAGGTCTGTATTGGAATGTGGGTGGGGGTGTGGGCAGGGGGTAGGGGGGGGGGGGGGGTAGGGTAGGTATTTAGTGTGGTGGGCAGGAAGGTATGGAGAGTGACAGGATAAGGGCGATATAGGCTAGGGTAGGGTAGGGTAGGGTAGGGTAGGGTAGGGTAGGGTAAGGTAGGGTAGGGTAGCGTAGGGTAGGGTAGGTTAAAGTAGGGTAGGGTAGGTTAAAGTAGCGTAGGGTAGGGTAGGGTTAAGTAGGCTAACATGGTATGGTTACAGTGGTAGAAAGTGGAAGAATGGTGAACATGTTTATAGTAGGGTATGTAGACTAACAGGGTGATAGTTTTTACAGTAGGGTGTGTAGACTAACAGGGTGATAGTTTTTACAGTAGGGTGTGTAGACTAACAGGGTGATAGTTTTTACAGTAGGGTGTGTAGACTAACAGGGTGATAGTTTTTACAGTAGGGTGTGTAGACTAACAGGGTGATAATGTTTACAGTAGGGTGTGTAGACTAACAGGGTGATAATGTTTACAGCAGGGTGTGTAGACTAACAGGGTGATAATGTTTACAGTAGGGTGTGTAGACTAACAGGGTGATAATGTTTACAGTAGGGTGTGTAGACTAACAGGGTGATAATGTTTACAGTAGGGTGTGTAGACTAACAGGGTGATAATGTTTACAGTAGGGTGTGTAGACTAACAGGGTGATAATGTTTACAGTAGGGTGTGTAGACCAACAGTGTGAGAGGGTTTACATTAGGGTGTGTAGACTAACATGGTGATAATGTTTACAGTAGGGTGTGTAGACTAACGGGTGAGGGGGTTTACAGTTGGGTGTGTAGACTAACAGGGTAAGAGGGTTAACAGTAAGGTATGTAGACTAAGAGGGTGATAATGTTTACAGTAGGGTGTGTAGCCTAACAGGGTGAGAGGGTTTACAGTTGGGAGTGTAGACTAACAGGGTAAGAGGGTTAACAGTAAGGTATGTAGACAAACAGGGTGATAATGTTTACAGTTGGGTGTGTAGACTAACAGGGTGAGGGGTTTACAGCAGGGTGTGTAGACTAACAGGGTGAGAGGGTTTATAGTTGGGTGTGTAGACTAACAGGATGAGAGGGTTTATAGTAGGGTGTGTAGACTAACAGGGTGAGGGGGTTTACAGCAGGGTGTGTAGACTAACAGGGTAAGAGGGTTTATAGTTGGGTGTGTAGACTAACAGGATGAGAGGGTTTATAGTAGGGTGTGTAGACTAACAGGGTGAGGGGGTTTACAGCAGGGTGTGTAGACTAACAGGGTGAGAGGGTTTATAGTAGGGTGTGTAGACTAACAGGGTGAGAGGGTTTATAGTAGGGTGTGTAGACTAACAGGGTGAGAGGGTTTATAGTAGGGTGTGTAGACTACAGGATGAGAGGGTTTACAGCAGGGTGTGTAGACTAACAGGGTGAGAGTTTATAGTAGGGTGTGTAGACTAACAGGGTGAGAGGGTTTAAAGTAGGGTGTGTAGACTACAGGATGAGAGGGTTTACAGTAGGGTGTGTAGACTAACAGGGTGAGGGGTTTACAGTAGGGTGTGTAGACTAACAGGGTGAGGGGTTTACAGTAGGGTGTGTATACTAACAGGGTGATAATGTTTACAGTAGGGTGTGTAGACTAACAGGGTGATAATGTTTACAGTAGGGTGTGTAGACTAACAGGGTGAGGGGTTTACAGTAGGGTGTGTAGACTAACAGGGTGATAATGTTTACAGTAGGGTGTGTAGACTAACAGGGTGATAATGTTTACAGTAGGGTGTGTAGACTAACAGGGTGAGGGGTTTACAGTAGGGTGTGTATACTAACAGGGTGATAATGTTTACAGTAGGGTGTGTATACTAACAGGGTGATAATGTTTACAGTAGGGTGTGTAGACTAACAGGGTGAGGGGTTTACAGTAGGGTGTGTAGACTAACAGGGTGATAATGTTTACAGTAGGGTGTGTAGACTAAAGGTAGGTTCACACATAGGGGAGTCGGAGGGCGAGGCCAACGCGAGTCACACTCGCCGCAAATCGCCGTTGATGGAGCCCGAACCCAACGCGAGTAGCAGCTGATGTGAGTAAACACGCATAGAACACGAATTTAACACGAATTTACATGAGTTTACACGAGTTTACGCGAGTTTACGCGAGTGTTGGCGAGTTTAACACGACCCCAACACGCACCGCCAAAATTTGAAAAATAACGGTCAAATTCCAGGGTACGAATAGTGCGAGTCTACATGAGTGTCACAGGAGTTTACATGAGTTTACACGTGTTTACACGAGATGAACGCGAGTCTACAGGAAGTTAACAGGAGTGTATATTCTACTTAATTTATATCTTGTATTTATTTATATTTCATGTTGGATATCAATCTGTATATTATTATTTGTCATCATATAATTATCCTTTGCATCTATTCCACATCATTATTATTATGTATGGGTAGGAGGGTGGTGGCAGGGTGGTTTGGGGGATGGTGTGGGGAAGGTAGAAGCGTAATTGACTCATGTTACAAATATGAAGCCGATTGGTAAGGTAGTTTCGCAACCACGGATTTTCCTTTTTTTCCTTATCTTCGTACGGATACGCTGGAAGTGGATGGTGGGAGGCGGTTGGGGGTGTGGTGGGGGGAAGGCAGAAGGGTAAGGGACTTGTCACACAAATATGGAACCGATTGGTGCAGTCGTTTCGCCGCCACAGATTTTCCTTTTTTTCCTTATCTTCGTACGGATACGCTGGAAGTAGGTGGTGGGAGGCGGTTGGGGGTGTAGTGGGGGGAAGGCAGAAGGGTAAGGGACTTGTCACACAAATATGGAACCGATTGGTGCAGTCGTTTCGCCGCCACAGATTTTCCTATTTTTTCCTTCTGACGGGACCGACAGTCAGCGAGTGGGTGGGAGGAGGAATTTGGGATTTTTTTTGTGGGTAGCCAAAAGGGTAAGGTACATGTGGTAAAAATATGAAAGCCATAGGTGCAGTCCTTTCGCTGCTACGATTTTTGTTGATAATATAAACAGACTCGTGTGACACTCATGTAGACTCGTGTGACACTCATGTAGACTCACGTGACACTCATGTAGACTCGCGATCATCAAATTTCTAAATAGTACAACGTGACTGTCACGCGAGTCTACATGACTGTCACACGAGTCTACAGGAGTTTACACGAGTCTACGCGAGTCAACGCGAGTCTATGCGAGTTGGCGTCCTACTCGCACTTGACTCTCCAATTATTGTGTCTGCACAAAAATTTTGGCCGCGTTCGCGAGTCTACGCGGTCCACCGCGAGTCCACGCGAGTCCACGCGAGTCTGTGCGAGTGTCGGCGAATTTGGGATAATCATTGGCGAGTGCAAAAAAATCATCACTCGCGTTGGAGTTGCGTCCGACTCGCCTATGTGTGAACCTACCTTAACAGGGTGATAATGTTTACAGTAGGGTGTGTAGACTAACAGGGTGAGGGGTTTACAGTAGGGTGTGTAGACTAACAGGGTGATAATGTTTACAGTAGGGTGTGTATACTAACAGGGTGATAATGTTTACAATAGGGTGTGTAGACTAACAGGGTGATAATGTTTACAGTAGGGTGTGTAGACTAACAGGGTGATAATGTTTACAGTAGGGTGTGTATACTAACAGGGTGATAATGTTTACAGTAGGGTGTGTAGACTAACAGGGTGATAATGTTTACAGTTGGGTGTGTAGACTAACAGGGTGAGGGGGTTTACAGCAGGGTGTGTAGACTAACAGGGTGATAATGTTTACAGTAGGGTGTGTATACTAACAGGGTGATAATGTTTACAGTAGGGTGTGTAGACTAACAGGGTGATAATGTTTACAGTAGGGTGTGTAGACTAACAGGGTGATAATGTTTACAGTAGGGTGTGTAGACTAGCAGGGTGAGAATGTTTACAGTTGGGTGTGTAGACTAACAGGGTGAGGGGGTTTACAGCAGGGTGTGTAGACTAACAGGATGAGAGGGTTTATAGTAGGGTGTGTAGACTAACAGGATGAGAGGGTTTATAGTAGGGTGTGTAGACTAACAGGGTGAGAGGGTTTACAGCAGGGTGTGTAGACTAACAGGGTGAGAGGGTTTATAGTAGGGTGTGTAGACTAACAGGGTGAGAGGGTTTATAGTAGGGTGTGTAGACTAACAGGGTGAGAGGGTTTATAGTAGGGTGTGTAGACTAACAGGGTGAGAGGGTTTATAGTAGGGTGTAGACTAACAGGGTGAGGGTTTTTATAGTAGGGTGTGTAGACTAACAGGGTGAGAGGGTTTATAGTAGGGTGTGTAGACTACAGGATGAGAGGGTTTACAGCAGGGTGTGTAGACTAACAGGGTGAGGGTTTATAGTAGGGTGTGTAGACTAACAGGGTGAGAGGGTTTATAGTAGGGTGTGTAGACTACAGGATGAGAGGGTTTACAGTAGGGTGTGTAGACTAACAGGGTGATAATGTTTACAGTAGGGTGTGTATACTAACAGGGTGATAATGTTTACAGTAGGGTGTGTAGACTAACAGGGTGAGAGGGTTTACAATAGGGTGTGTATTTTAATAGGGTCTTCATTCCATTCATAAAATCAGGGAGTAAGCGAGACGGTATAATATAAAATTAGTCTTTTTATTTTTGTATGTTTTTTATTTATCATACAACTTTTCCTTCCACTCATAAAATCATGGAGCGGGTGCGAGTTTCGTCCCTTTTGCCATTCATACTATTTTTCATTCCATTCTCAAAATTACTGAGTAGATGAGACGGTTTTATATCAAATTAGTCGTCTTTTTTGGCCAATCATACTATTCTTCCTTCCATTCATAAAATCAGGGAATGGGTGCGACGGTTGTATATTAAATAGTCGTGTTTTTTGCCAATCATAATATTCTTCATTCCATTCTCAAAATCCCTGAGTAGACGAGACGGTTGCATATCAAATTAGTCGTCTTTTTTGGCCAATCATACTATTCTTCCTTCCATACATAAAATCAGGGATGTTGTTCGACTTCCTGTAGGGTACTGTACAGCAAGGAATGTAGGGTAAGATTGGGGGTGGGGGGGGGGGGGGGTATTAGCATATATAGGGGGACAGTGTGAGCTGGGCTGCTGGGCGAGGGATATCTAGGCTACAGGATTGCTCAAAACTACTGTCCAACCTCCACCCTTCCTATTTGTATTTTATTTTATTTTTTTTTAGGAGAGATGGGTCGCTTTTTCTAGATCCCCCTTTTCCGGACGAACGTCTTAAAATCTGAAAACTAATGGGGCTAACCCCATTAGTTTTCAGATTTTAAGACGTTCGTCCGGTTAGTTTGGCAATTTTAAGACCTTTCGCCCCATTTTCTTGTCAATATTAAGACCCTTCGTGCTATTTAGGTGTCGAAATATTTCCTGGCGAACGATAGTGAGCCTGTAATTTTGGAAGAACCGGCCTTCGGCCGGCACATTTTCTACCGAAAAATGTACAAATTCATCTAGAAAGGGAATCTAATGGATGCCTTTTTTTAGGTTTGATGGAGATCTAGGTACAAAACATATTTAATACATGAATAAAAAAAAAACGATAAAAAGTGAACCATCCCCTCTTAACTGTGATGGCTGTTGGGTGAAGGATATCTAGGCTACAGGCACACTCAAAAGTACTGTCCTACCCCCATCACTTATTTTTTTTTTTGTTTTTTTTTTTTGTTTTTTTTCTATATTCCAACTTACTTCCTCTCGGGCATAGGCTGAGAGCCTTAACATTCACCGCTTTACAATGAACAGTGAAGCCCGTGAGGTCTTGTTCCAGTCTAGGAACTATCTATTTATTTATTTTTGTTGACAGTGTGAGGGTTGTTGAGTGAGTGAGGGGATATGTGGGCTACAGGCACGCTCATAAGTACTGTCCTACCTCCATCACTTATGTGTTGGCTATCTCTATATTGTAAACAATAACAACCTACCCCCATCATTTATTTTTTGTCTATTTCTATATAACATAATAATAATAATAATAATAATAAAAATAATAATAATACTAATAATACTAATAATACTAATAATACTAATAATACTAACAATAATAATACTAATACTAATAATAATACTAATACTAATAATACTAATATACAATAATAATACTCCCTAACATAATAATAATAATAATAATAATAATATAATAATAATAACAATAATAATAATAATACTAACAATAATAATACTAATAATAATAATAATAATAATAATAATAATAAATCACATCTTAACAGGATTCACAAATAATACTCCACCAGTAAACCAGAATCCCAGTGTTTATTTTTGTATACTGAAAATCTCCAGACGACCGTGTACTTTAAGGGGAGATTTCCACTTGAGGGATTTTTTTTCTTGCCCCCTTTCTCCCTTATGTTTAGCCCCATTACTTTTGAGATTTTAAGACGTTCGCCCCATTAGTTTGGCGATTTCTAGAACCTTCGCCCCACTTCTGTCAATTTTAAGACCTTTCGTGCCATTCAGGTGTCGACTTTTTTCCTAGCGAGTGATAGCGAGCCTGTAATTTATGAGGAACTGGCCTTCGGCCGGGACATTTTTCTACCGAAAAATGTACACATTTATCTTGAAAGAGGGTCAAGGTGTAATTTTAAGCTTGATGGAGGTCTAGGGAACAAACTAAAAACCTCTCCTGTCCTACCTTCACCATTCTTTTTTTGTTTTTCTTGTTTTAAGGGGAGATGGGTCGTTTTTATAGATCCCTTTTTTCTTCATGTTTAGCCCCATTAGTTTTCATATTTCAAGACGTTCGGCCCATTAGTTTAATGTGTCACGGTACAGCTGGATTCAATAGACCGCCGACAACTTAACCCTTTCAGTACCGGTGCCGTCCTTTTACCTTTATCCTGGCCACTATTAGACGATTTCATTAAGTCTAAAAAGCGCGTCCAACAATGAATAGGCTTCGAACTATCCTAATTAACCCTTTTAACTACCACACATCCTTTTTAACCTGCGCAAAATAGGCTTCGAACTATCCTAATTAACCCTTTTAATTAACTACCACACAGCCTTTTTAACCTGCGCAAAATAGGCTTCGAACTATCCTAATTAACCCTTTTAACTACCACACAGCCTTTTTAACCTGCGCAAAATCTTCTAAATGTAGCTATAATACAATTAAAAAGACTTAGGGGTTAATATGTGAAGCGATCAAATTATATAAATGAAGCCATTTTATCTTGAAAGTTCTTAGTGGTTTCCAGTCTTATTTTAAGAGGGGGGGGAGATCGTTTTTCTGGACCCCCTTCTTCCATATGTTTAGCCCCATTAGTTTCGAGATTTTAAGACGTTCGTTCCACTAGTTTGGCGATTTTGAGACCTTACGCCCCATTTTGTTGTCAATAATAAGACCTTTCGTGTCATATAGGTGTTGACTGTTTTCCTGCCGAACGATAGCGAGCCTGTAATTTTCGGAGGAAATTTTTCTACCGAAAAATGTACAGGACACATATGTTGAAATGGGGTCGAGGAGGTGTTTTTTATAGCTTGATGGAGGTCTAGCGAGGAAACTAATAAATATAAAAATTTATAAAATATATAGCCCAAAAAATAACCACTACCCCCTTAGCTGTTGTTCTTTGTTTTCGCGCCTCTAAATATTGTCAAATTAGTCTCTCTCTTTCTCTCTGGATTATTATACACAAGGTCGTCCCAGAACTTTGGTATGTAACTGTGTCTCTCTCTCTCTCTCTCTGGATTACTATACAAGGGAGTACAAAGGAGTACAAAGGAAATCAAGCAACAACAGATCTAGTGACCCTTCTAGGCTGCTTGTCCTCCAAAACACTGAGGATCAAGTGTCCAAACAGTGGTTTAGAGTGGGTAAGGGAACATTGGAAAGGGAACTACTGCCCTGCCACTAACGTGGCAGGACTAGGAAGTTAGTAGGGGACATATGGGTTAGTAACTGAGGGGAGGATAAAGTTATTCATTTACAAACGCAGTCAGTTTGATGCGAGATATTTGTCTAGGCGGAATTTAAATGAATCAACGGTGCTGCAGTCTATAACGTCTCGGGGAAGCCCATTCCACAAGTTGACAACTCAATTAAAGAAGAAATTCTTAGATTCGTGCGAGTTAAAAGATTTACCAATAATTTTGCAACCGTTTTCCCTCGTGTAATTAGATTGGTCGATAGTGAAGTACTTACTACAGTTCATATTGTCGATGCCTTTGATGATTTTGAACACTTGAATTAAGTCGCCTCTTAATCTGCGCTGGGTTAAAGGAAATAGATTTAATTCTCTAAGACGCTCTTCGTATGGTTTGTTCTTTAGGCTAGGTATCATTTTGGTAACTCTACGTTGAACTCGTTCTAGCTTGTTTATATCTTTTTGGTAATAAGGGCACCAGGATTGAACGCAGTATTCCAGAAGAGGGCGGACTAAGGAATTGTAAAGGGTTAGGATAACTTCTTTGGATTTATGCTCAAATGACCTGCCTATAAAGCCAATTATTTTGTTTGCCTTCTTAACAACTTCTGAACATTGTTGACTCGGTTTTAGGTTACTCGATATTGTTACTCCCAGATCAGTTTCTCTGTTTACATTCTTAAGCTGAGTGCCATTCATCGAATAGTTTTGCTTTCTCATTTAGGTATCCGACATGTAGTACTTTACATTTATCCGCATTGAAACTCATTTGCCAAATTTGGGCCCAACATGACAATTTATCTAGATTGTGTTGCATATCGTCAACTTGTTCTTTTGAGAGTACGCTATTTGCAATTTTTGTATCGTCAGCAAATTTTGAGATTGTGCAGGTGAGACCCTCATCTATGTCGTTGATGTAAATTAGAAAGAGAATTGGTCCTAGTACCGATCCCTGGGGTACCCCGCTACTTACATTGGTCCATTTAGATGTCTTACCGTTTATGACTACCCTTTGCTTTCTGTTGCTGAGCCAATTTTCTATCCATTTCAACACACCGTCTTGTATTCCATGCGCTTTTAGTTTTAGCAGTAAACGTTTGTGGGGAACTTTGTCAAAGGCCTTTTGAAAATCAAGGTATCAGCTTTACTCTCATCGTAGAGGTTGAGGATATCGTGGAAGAAGTCTAAGAGGTTTGTTAAACAGGAACGTTTTTTACGAAAGCCGTGTTGAGTATCTTTAAGTATGTTATTTTCCTCTAAGTGATTTACGAGTCTGTCTCGTATGACCGTTTCTAGCATTTTACATACAACTGAGGTTAAGCTAATTGGACGATAGTTACTGGGTAGGGATTTGCTGCCTTTTTTTAATATCGGTGTTACGTTGGCTAGCTTCCACTGATCAGGCATAGTTCCAGACTGCAAGGATTTATTGAATAGTAATGTCAGTGGTTTGGAGAGCTCATTCTTAGCTTCCTTTAGAACTCTAGGCGAGATTGTATCAGGTCCTGGCATTTATTTACATTGAGTTTATCTAAACAATTCAATACTTCTCTCTCTGTAACGGTGATATTGCTTAGAACATCTGAATTATCAATCTGAATCGGCGATGGTGTAGGGATATCACTGAGGTCTTCTGTTGTAAAAACTGATGCAAAGAAGGTATTGAGGGCATTACTCATTTGTACTTCGTCTTTGGTGTATTCTCCTTTTTCATCGACTAACGGTCCCAACAGTTGAAGTAACTACTTTTTTCTTTCTGATATAACTATAGAATTCTTTCGGGTTTGTTTTACTTTGATTCGCAATATGTAACTCTAAGGTCTTTTTACTTTGCTTAATTAACTTTTTGGCTTTGCGTCGTAGCTCTACAAATTTCACCCGTTCTTCGTCATTTTGTGAGGATTTTAATCTATCATTAGCAAATTTTTTTAGCAAGCAGGCAGTTTGAAATATCTTTATTCCACCATTTGGGCTTATTATTATGGCCTGGACGCCGTATTTTCGATGGTATGCAGTCTTGCACTGCTTTTAGGTAAGTGGTTTCGAATAACTTCCAAGATGTATTTATGTCGTTATTGTTAATTAAAAAGCTCCAGTCAGTTTCTTTAAACATAGCTCTAAGTTTATGGAAGTTTGCTTTCTTGAAATTAGGGACTTTTTCGATGCTACTATTTGGTTCGTTACTAGTAAACTTTAAAGTGAAAGTTATCGTACGATGGTCGCTGTTACTGAATTCATCACCAACATTCAAATTCTCTATCAATTCTTCTTTTGTTGCAAGTACAATGTCAAGAACGTTATTACCACGGGTCGGCGTTCGAACAAATTGATAAAGCGAACTCTCTTGCAAGTTCGTATACAAGTCATGTCCGGAGTGTGAAGTAAGAGTATCGCCCCACTTGGTCACAGGTAAATTAAAGTCTCCAAAAATTACGGTATCTTGTGAGTTACTTACATCTGCAATTTGTTCGTAAATTTCTCGGTCAGTTTGCACTGATTGAGCTGGAGGTCTGTATATTAACGCAAGTATTATTTTTGTACCTTTATTATTCTTTATTAGCACAAAAGATGTGTCGACGTTCACAATTTGAGGTTTTGACACGAGGGTCGGGTTAAGACTTTCTTTGATATAAAATAAAACGCCACCTCCATTTTTATTTATTCGGCTGTTCTCAAACATTACATAACCGGGAAGTGAATACTCTGCTAAAAAGTCTCTATCTTCTGAATTGAGCCAAGATTCTGTTATGCACAGGTTGTCCCAGAACGTTGGTACGTAACTGTATCTCTCTCTCTCTCTCTCTCTGGATTACTATACACAAGGTCGTCCCAGAACTTTGGTATGTAACTGTATCTCTCTCTCTGGATTACTATACACAAGGTCGTCCCAGAACGTTGGTACCCGGTACGTAACTGTATCTCTCTATCTCTCTCTCTGGATTACTATACACAAGGTCGTCCCAGAACTGTGCACTAGGTGGGTGGTGGGTGGGTGGTGAATGAAAGGACTAAAGACAGCAAACAGTGAGGCGCCTGTCCCCAGCTCTCTCTATCTCTTACTTTGCATCTTTCTTTCTTATTCTTTCTCGCTTTCTCTAACTCTCTTTAAATATTTGCACATTGTTAAGTTGGAAAATATATACATTACAGCTTAAGCTATTCTCTCTCTCACTCTCACACACACTCTCACTCTCTCTCACTCTCTCTCTCTCTCTCTCTCTCTCTCTCATATATCAAATCCACGTACTTCCCAAGTCATTAATGTATTAATATCCTCTGGGTATTTCCCAATAAATACCCTGTCAATATTCACAATGGCCTACCGATATCCTTTGTAGCTAGTCTTAAATATAGCGTTTTAGTCTCTCTCTCTCTTTCTCTTATTTTTGTTATCTCTCTCTTCTTTTTCTCATTCTCATCACTCTCTCTCACTCACTCACTTATATATCTCTATCTCTCATTCACTCACTCACTCACTCAGACATTTTGGCTCGAACGTCCCTTGATTTTGGCCCTGTCACTCTTTCAACTATGGGGGAGGCACTCGCTATAGGCAGTTCTGCCTTTTGCCTCCCTCACTCACATAGAAAAAAAATTCACTCACTCACTCACTCACTCTCTCTCTCTTTGTACCCTATCTCCTATCTCCCTCACCCTTCCCTTTCTCCCTGGCTATCTCTCTCCTCCTCTCCCACTCCCTTACATTCACCAAGGCCAGTTTACTTTTATTTTAGGACTTTAACAGAAAACATATCCATTTTTTTTTTTTTTATAAAACATTAACACCTCTTTCTTCGATACTATCTATTTACACGCGTTTTCACTATTTTGAATATAATTTTTGATAAACATATACCGTACTTATAATATATGTGTTTTTTTGTTTTTATATAAATATATATTTATCGTCTTTTGTAGATTTCCATTGTTCTTACCGTATGTCTTTATCATGTATACAAAATAAATTTGGTACGTACAAAATTATGTGTAATGTGGATTCATATTTTTACGGCAGATGTACACTCGCTCCAAGAAGTATCTGCACCCCTATGCTGATCATCTGGTGTGTACAGCTTGATAGGTTTGACACCTCTGCCTGTAACTATATCCATGTGTCAGAGACGATCCTCTCTGACACATGGATATAGTTGCAGGCAGAGGTGCCAACCCTACCGAGCTGTACACACCAGATGATCAGCATAGGGGTTCAGATACTTCTTGGAGCGAGTGTACAAATACATTTTGGTACGTACACAATTTTTTGTAATGTGGATTTATATTTTTGAGGCAGGATAACTTAAATTTGGTAAATATATTCTTATGCAAGCAGAATTAAGATGCGGGATGACTTTGTAGGATTGTAACAGAATAACTGATCGAGTAGGTAGGTGCGTGCTTATTATATCCCCAAGCCACCTCTAACCTGAGTTGTAGTCGTGCAAGCAACAACAGAACCAAGCATACACAAAATATATTATGAGTCTGTGTACTACGTCACGTGTAGCCTACATTCTCAAGCACTTATGTATCTACCGTTGTACTAACCTTAATACAACGTTAATCTTAATTGTATTTGGTTTAATATTTGTCATTGTTTGTTGTCACTCTATATGAATCTCTTTGTGAATGTTCCAGTTAATTTAATACACTATCACTTTTTTTTCCTTTCTTTTCTCTCTACAAAATTAATCTCTTCGGGACTATTTCACTAAATTGTTATCACTTTCAAGATGTGGTCCACTTTCATACATCTCTCTCTCTCTCTCTCTCTCTCTCTGTCTTGTTTTCATCCTCCACCAGCCCATTATTCATTCTCTCTCTCTCTCTCTCTCTCTCTCATTAGTCTTCCTCTTTCCTGCATCATCACCCTATTTGCTATTCTCTTCCTTTACACTTCAACCTTGCTGTGTTCCCTTTGTTTCTTCTTACGCTTTATTCATGTTCCTGTTGTTGTCCCTGTTCTCTCTTGTTCCTTGTTTATTATTTTGCTTATGTCCTTGCTTTACCCTATTCTCTCTCGTTCCTTGTTTATTAGTTTGCTTATGTCCTTGCTTTACCCTATTCTCTCTCGTTCCTTGTTTATTATTTTGCTTATGCCCTTGTTTTTACCCGATTCTCTCTTGTGCCTTGTTTTATCCCCTAGTTTGCTTCTGTCCTTGCTTTACCTATTCTACTCGCGTTCCTTGTTTATTAGTTTGCTTATGTCCTTGCTTTACCCTATTCTCTCTCGTTCCTTGTTTATTATTTTGCTTATGTCCTTGTTTTACCCTATTCTCTCTTGTTCCTTGTTTATTAGTTTGCTTATGTCCTTGCTTTAACCCTATTCTCTTCTCGTTTCCTTGTTTATTATTTTGCTTATGTCCTTGTTTTACCCTATTCTCTCTTGTTCCTTGTTTATTAGTTTGCTTATGTCCTTGCTTTACCCTATTCTCTCTCGTTCCTTGTTTATTAGTTTGCTTATGTCCTTGCTTTACCCTATTCTCTCTCGTTCCTTGTTTATTATTTTGCTTATGTCCTTGCTTTACCCTGTTTTCTCTTGTTCCTTGTTTATTCTTCTGTTTTTGTTTGATTTATTCATGTCCTTGCTTCACCCTGGTTTATCCTGTTCCTTGTTTATTATTCTGCCTTTGTTTTATTCATGTCCTGTTGTCTCCCCCGTTTTATTCATGTCCTGTTGTCTCCCCCGTTTTATTCATGTCCTGTTGTCTCCCCCGTTTTATTCATGTCCTGTTGTCTCCCCCGTTTTATTCATGTCCTGTTGTCTCCCCCGTTTTATTCATGTCCTGTTGTCTCCCCCGTTTATCTAATTCCGTGTTTATTATTCTATTCATGTTCTAGTTATTCGTGTCCTTGCTTTTCCCAGTGTTCTCCTGTTCTTTGTTTGTCGTTGGGCAGAATAATGCCCCATGGCTCTTTTCAAATTGCAGGATCGCCATCGTTCGCCAGGAAAATCGAAAGTTTTATAATAGCTAAACTAATGGGGCGAATGTCTTGAAATTTCAAAATTGATGGGGCATAAACATGAGCAAGAAGGTCCTGAAAACCTCCCTAAACTTATCGACCCCCCCCCCCCCCTCTCCTTCATTTTGTTGTTCTTGTTGACCTTTATTCTCCTGTTATATTTATTTTTCATTTATTTTTCATGGCTCCTTCCATCGAAAGTCATTGAATCTGTATTGAACACAAACGAGACAATACTATTCCTTACTGGCTTTCTCTTGCACACCCACCTCACCTCAGGCAAACCCCATCCGGCTCTCCCAACATGGCCGTACCCCACCTCTCCTCTCCCTACCCACCACAACCCACCCAACCTCACTAAAAACAACCCACTCAACTGTACCTTTATCTCACCTCACCTGACTCCACCTTACTCTGCACCCACCTCACCTCTCCCCACCTCACATAACCTCACCTTACGACAGTTCAATAAAGGCCACCTCACTCAACTTCAGCCCAACTGTACAAACTTAACTCCACCACATTCCCAGCACACCTCACTTCACTTCACCACACCCATCTACACCCCACACCTCAGCTATTTTACCGACGCACCCCACCTCACCTCACCTTCCCCACATTCATCTACACCCCACACCTCACCGACTCTCCTAACGCAACCCATCTCACCTCTCCTTCCCCACACCACACCAAATTTCCCAACGCACCCCACCTCACCTCATCTTCCCCGCACCCCACCTCACCTCTCCTTCACCACACATCATCCCATACCACACCGAATTTCCTAAAGCACTCCACCTTATCTCAACTTCCCCACAACCCACACCCAA
>CM064513.1:88942350-88959850 GCA_032716605.1 Paralithodes platypus
CCCAATATCCCATGATTGGAGATTTGTATCAATTGGAGGGCGGCGATTCCACCCCCTCCCAGCCCCCGTCTCTCTCTCTCTCTCTCTCTGGCCCATATAATGCGTGTGAGTTATGGCTTAATGAGTATTGTTTTATTGTGTTCAAATTGCTCTCTCGCTCTCGCTCTCGCTCTCTCTCTCTCTCTCTCTCTCTCTCTCTCTCTCTTCTCTCTCTATATATATATATATATATATTTTTTTTTTTTTTTTTTTGTTTCTATATTCCAACCTTACTCCCTCTTCGGGCATAGGCTGGGAGACCTGTTACAATTGCCACCGCTCAACACAGGGTTGAAGCCCTCGTGAGGGGGTCTTCGTTTCCAGCCTGGGGAGTTGAGACATGTTGAAGCATTCAATCAGGGCTCCCAAAAGCAGCTCCATACTCTGAAGCGGGCTGGATTGCCTGCGCTTCAATGTGCCTTTCACACGTTCTCACCCTCCAGACTCAGACCCTCACTCTCAGAACGCCACCTATTGAGCAGTTGAACTCACTAGGCATTGTCCCCCTGTAACCTATTTTGAAGATGGGAATATGTCATACAGTTGTTATTCAATCAGGGAATCACATGAGGGTGTATTTTTTTGGCATTTCGGTGGGCTTTGTTTGGTAATGCAACTGATACTAGGTACCGCACTAAATTCCAAATACCAATAATATTCTTCCCATTGAACATATCGGGATTTGCAAACATGGGGTTTACCATTGGATTACCAATCCAGTGGCATGACCACTCCACCACACCTCCCCTATATATATATATATATATATATGCTTTGATATCCTTACTTTCCACTAAGTAGCAAATTTGTTTAGAATTAAGTCCGAACTGCCTAGTAGTGGCCACAAGGTGTGTGCAGTCTGTGTATCTATATAACTCTATGTAGTTCTGTCTTTTTCAATTGCCGGAGGGTGGGGAGAGAGCCTTCTTCTATGGTGTCCTTTGCTTCGGGTTTGCTATTACTACTATAATTAAGTCATGACCACCTCGCTGGGATCGGAAAAACTGTGTGGCCAGTGTATTTATGTAACTCTCTCTCTCTCTCTCTCTCTCTCTCTCTCAGCCCATATAATAGGAGTGAGTTATGGCTTGATGATCACTGTTTTAATGTGTTCAAATAACGGTGACCTGTGAATCAAGGGGTCTCTCTCTCTCTATCTATATCTATCTATCTATCTATCTATATATCTATATATCTATATATATCTACTGTCTATCTCTCTATCTCTCTAAGGGGAGTATTTTACAATATACGTAATTAGTGCTTAGGGTAAGGCATAACCAAATATTTCATTCATCTTCCGCTTAAAATAATATAAATACGAATTTCACCCGAGGTTGTTTATGAAAGTAGGAACTATGTTGATTAATTATGCACACAAGTTTTAGAGATACAGGTATTTGAGTTTGTGTCTAAATATATAGGCTAATATATATTGCAATACGAAGGGAAATATCGATGTTCCAGATTATGCTTCGGAGGATATGACAAGAATATAATATTGTCTTGACTCATAATTTGTTGTGATGTATGTTATAAGGGTGGTGAAGTTGGTAGTGGTGAGAGTGGTGTTGTTGGTAGTGGTGATGTTATGTGGTGAGGGTGGTGATGTTGGTAGTGGTGAGGTTGATGATGTATGTTGGTAGTGGTGATGTTATATGGTGAGGGTGGTGATGTTGGTAGTGGTGAGGTTGGTGGTGTTGGTAGTGGTGAGGTTATGTGGTGATGTTGGTAGGGGTGAGGTTGATGTTGTTATGTTGGTAGTGGTGATGTTATGTGGTGAGGGTGGTGAGGTTGATGTTGTTATGTTGGTAGTGGTGATGTTATGTGGTGAGGGTGGTGGTGTTGGTAGTGGTGAAGTTGATGATGTATGTTGGTAGTAGTGATGTTATGTGGTGAGGGTGTTGATGTTGGTAGTGGTGATGTTATGTGGTGATGTTGGCAGTGGTGAGGGTGGTGATGTTGGTAGTGGTGATGTTATGTGGTGAGGGTGGTGATGTTATGTGGTAATGTTATGTGGTGAGATTGGTGATGTGATGTTGGTAGTGGTGAGGGTGGTGATGTTGGTAGTGGTGATGTTGTGTGGTGAGGGTGGTGATGTTGGTAGTGGTGATGTTATGTGTTGAGGGTAGTGGTGAGGGTGGTGATGTTGGTAGTGGTGAAGTTATGTGGTGATGTTGGTAGTGGTGAAGTTATGTGGTGAGGGTGGTGATGTTGGTAGTGGTGAAGTTATGTGGTGAGGGTGGTGATGTTGGTAGTGGTGATGTGATGTGGTGAGAGTGGTGATGTTATGTGGTGAGGGTGGTGATGTTGGTAGTGGTGAAGTTATGTGGTGAGGGTAGTGATGTTGGTAGTGGTGAAGGTATATGGTGAGGGTGGTGATGTTGGTAGTGGTGATGTTATGTGGTGAAAGTGGTGATGTTATGTGGTGAGATTGGTGTTGTTGTTAGTGGTGAGGGTAGTGATGTTGGTAGTGGTGATGTTATGTGGTGAGGGTGGTGAGGGTGGTGATGTTATGTGGTGAGGGTGGTGATGTTGATAGTGGTGATGTTATGTGGTGAGGGTGGTGATGTTATGTGGTGAGGGTGGTGATGTTATGTGGTGAGGGTGGTGATGTTGGTAGTGGTGAAGTTATGTGGTGAGGGTGGTGATGTTGGTAGTGGTGAGAGTGGTAGTGGTGATGTTATGTGGTGATGTTGGTAGTGGTGACGTTATGTGGTGAGGGTGGTGATGTTGGTAGTGGTGATGTTATGTAGTGAGGGTGGTGATGTTGGTAGTGGTGATGTTGGTGGGTGGTAATGATGATGTTGGTAGTGGTGATGTTGGTGGTGGGTGGTAATGATGATGTTGGTAGTGGTGAGGGTGGTGATGTTGGTAGTGGTGTTGTCATTGTGGTGAGGGTGGTGATGTGATGTTGGTAGTGGTGATGTTATGTGGTGAGGCAGAATGTGTTGGTAGTGGTGATAATATTACGTTAAGAATTATGGTGGCAATGATTCAACTGGGTTCATATAATTCACACCCAACGGAACAAGAAAGCGATTCTATTCGTGTCTCTAAAGTTCATAGCTTTCTTTATCTTCATAACAATATAAATGGTGCTTTAATTTAACACGTATTAGGGGGAGATTTCCACTTGAGGGATTTTTTCTGGACCCCTTTCCCCCTTATGTTTAGCCTCCTTGCTTGTGAGATTTTAAGATGATTGCCCCATTAGTTTGGAGATTTTAAGAACTGTCGCCCCGTTTCTGTCAATGTTAAGACCTCTCGTGCCATTTAGGTGACGGGTTTTTTTCTGACAAGCGATAGCGAGCCTGTAATTTAAGAGGAATCAGCCTTCGTCCGGGGCGGTTTTCTATCGAAAAATGTACAAATTTATCTTGAAAGGAGGTCTAGGAGTGTAATTTCAAGCTTGATGGAGGTCTAGAGAACAAACTAAAAACCTTCCCTTAAGGCACCGAAAAAGAATATAATCATCTAGAGAAATGGGTGAGAATCGTGGTTTGTGATGATATTTAGGTGGTGAGACTCAGTGATAGTACGGTGGTAGTGATATTGAGGGTGGTGATTGTATGGTGATGATGATGATTATGGTGGTGATAGTATGGTGGTGATGATTAGGGTGGTGATAGTATGGTGGTGATAGTATGGTGATGATTATGATGGTGATAGTATGGTGGTGATGATTAGGGTAGTGATAGTATGATGGTGATGATTAGGGTGGTGATAGTATGGTGATGTTGATTATGGTGGTGATAGTATAGTGATGTTGATTAGGGTGGTGATAATCATGGTGGTGATAGTATAGTGATAATGATTAGGATGGTGATAATATAGTGTGATAATGATTAGGATGGTGATAATATAGTGTGATAATGATTAGGATGGTGATAATATAGTGTGATAATGATTAGGATGGTGATAATATAGTGTGATAATGATTAGGATGGTGATAAATAGTGTGTGATAATGATTAGGATGGTGATAATATAGTGTGATAATGATTAGGATGGTGATAATATAGTATGATAATGATTAGGATGGTGATAATATAGTGTGATAATGATTAGGATGGTGATAATATGATGATGATGATTAGGATGGTGATAATATAGTGTGATAATGATTAGGATGGTGATAATATAGTGTGATAATGATTAGGATGGTGATAATGATTAGGATGGTGATAATATAGTGTGATAATGATTAGGATGGTGATAATGATTAGGATGGTGATAATATAGTGTGATAATGATTAGGATGGTGATAATATAGTGTGATAATGATTAAGGTGGTGATAATATGATGATGATGATTAGGGTGGTGATAGTATGGTGATAATGATGATTAGGGTGGTGATAATATGATGATGATGATTAGGGTGGTGATAGTATGGTGATAATGATGATTAGGGTGGTGATAATATGATGATGATTAGGATGGTGATAATACGGTGGTAATAACAGTCACGGTGGATATGTCAGTAGTGGTGATAAATTACGTTGAGAATTACGGTGTCGATAATTCACCTGGGCTAATAATATAATGTTAGACCCAACACACAACAGCAGGAAGGCGATTCGTACCTCTACCATTATTTGTGTTATTTTAGTTATTATATTTATTGAAGATCTTTCGCCCCATTTCTTTGTCAATATTAAGACTTTTCGTGTCATTAGGTGTCGATTTTTTCCTGGCGAGCGATAGCGAGCCTGTAATTTAAGAGGAATCGGCCTTCGGCCGGGACATTTTTCTATCGAAAAATTAACAAAATTATCTTGAAGGTTTTTTTTTTTTTTTTTTTTTTTTTTTAAGCTTGATCGAGGTCTAGGGAGGAAACTAAAAACAATGATGAAAAGATATATAAATGATGAAATAAATACCCCCATCCCCCCTTAAGAATGATGGTGTCAATATTTCAACTGGTCTAATATAGTGTACACCCAACAGAACAGGGAGTCGCTGCGTACCTTCAGTAGTTATCCCTTAATTAATTTTCTCTCTCTCTCTCTCTCTCTCTCTCTCTCTCTCTCTCTCTCTCTCTCTCTCTCTCTCTCTCAGCCCATATAATAGAAGTGAGTTATGGCTTGATGATCACTGTTTTATTGTGTTCAAATAGGGGTGACGTGTGAATCATGGGGTCTCTCTCTCTCTCTCTCTCTCTCTCTCTATCTATCTATCTATCTATATATATATATATATATATATATATATATATATATATATATAAATATATACTGTATATATCTCTCTATGGGGAGTACTTTAACCCCATACGTAATTAGTGCTTTAAGGTAAGGCATAACAAATATTACAGAACAGGGAGTCGCTGCGTATACCTTCAGTAGTTATCCCTTGATTAATTTTTGAGAAGAATTAGCCCCATATGTTCAGCAAATACATATATCTGGTACCATTTTTCTACATGCTTATTAGCCCCATTAGTTTTCAGATTGTAAGACGTTTGGCAATTTTAAGACCTTTCGCCCCATTTTTGTTTTGTCAATATTAAGACTTTTCGTGTCATTTAGGAGTCGAGGTTTTCCTGGTTTAAATAATTATAAAAGTTAATTTCGAAACCATTCCGTGTATGAAAAGGGAAACTATGCCCAATCGGAAAGGATCAATTTGTTTTCTTTCTTCTGAAACTGCTATATACTGTATATTGCAATGAAACTAGTAATATATGTTTAACCAGAATACATGTTAAAGGTTCTAAGCTGACTATAACATTTTGGAGTATTGGTGGTTCTGACAGTCGAGGTGAATATTTTGATCGTTATGATACGTTAATATGAACAAAATGGCGTCAGTTCGATAATGGTGGTCCTGACAGTGTAGGGGAATATTATGATCGCTGTGATACATCACTGTGAACATTATGGTGTCACTTCAATAATGGTGGTCGTGACAGTGAACGTAAGTATTATGATCGTTATGATACATTACAGCGAACATTATGGTGTCAATTATTCAGGAGGTTAATATTGTGTACATCCAACAGTCACAGGCAAAAGTCAAGTTGTACAGTCGGCCAAATAAGTGATGGCTCGGCACCTAGTATATTTTGATCAATAATTGATATCAGCAGTATCAAAACTTGATATATTAATTTCGAGTGAGATATACAAGCATGTTCCTACACTTGCCCACCCTATTCAACATCTGACAGACTTATTACAGCGCAAAGCGAGCCAAACGTAATAACAGCTGAGGCAGGACTTATTAGGACTATCGTACAGTAGAGGTTGATAACTGTTGTCAGATATTTCACAAAGTTTGGGACTCTGACTAATACTCTGAGGGATAAGCACTTTTCCCAGTAACTATAAAGATACCTGTTATGCCCTGTTTTTCTACAGGTTTAACTTGGGTAATGTGAGTTCTAAATGACTGGGTATATAAGGCTGCATGCACAATACAAGATATGAGGAATAGAGAACACAAAGAAACACATGGTAACAAGTTACACGATCACGTTTATTTATATATACCACTGCAGAATACTCGTGCAAGACAATATAATAGAATCGAACAACACTAGCATAAGTGGATCTGGATGGAGCCTAGTCTCCCACTTCCAACGTTCAGGTATTAATCTTCTGATCACTGGCTTTAATTCAACAGGTTTATATACCGAAGACCATCAATGTTACTTATAGAATCATATTCACTGTTAGATTTATTACTGGTAGCTCTGGTGCACAAGTAGTAGTTCACAGACTAGATTAGACACGTGTATTTTAGAGCACGGGAATTCTAGTAACCTCAGGGGGTACTGATCTAAGTTTTATATTCTTGTCTCAGAAATACATAGAACGCAAATCAGTGGGCGAACATTCAGATATCACTAGGGTTTCCTTCTAGGTAATAATATCTGGGTATATGGTTGATTACGAGTTAGTATCGCCTGTTAATTAATGAACACTGATACGCTTAGCACTTCCTAATTGAATGGTTATATGAATTATACTGGGGCAAAGAGATAGCCACTTCGTATAAATATTAATTAGTGAATCTCTAAACAGCACTGTAATATGTAGTACTGATAAAGGGAATCTTGGGTAGTATCTGATGGGTCTGGTCCTGGTTATCTTGCGTCCATGATGTTGTGATGTTGGGGGCTAACGACTGGTTCCGCGGCCGTCCAGGGGTCCATATGTGTGAAGTTCTCAAATACGTGGGCAGGTCCTTCTATCCAAATCTGCCACGGAGTCTGCCGGCTCTGGAATCTCAACTCCGGAACAACACAAGGGCAGAGCTAGAGGTTAACTTCAGGGAAGTGACCACTGGTTGGTGTCTAGCTTTCAACTGATTTGACTGGGGGCGGGAGCTAGGTTTATAGGCTCGGTTCTGGACCCTGTAGACAGTAGGGATCTCGAGTCTTATGGACTTATTTGAGCTCTCAATAGATATGGGGACTAGGTAAGATGGTGATTACTGTTGTGGCACATGGCTATAGGAAGCCTTCATATTTTAATATAGCTGAGACTTAGTAATAGGTACTATTTTGGCTATAATGGAAGTATTTAGGGGAGAGAGACTGGATCTACTTTGCGAGGAGGATGGGGACAGCTGTGATAGGAGCGTCTCTCTTAGATTGTTCAATCTTCATTCTATGGTATAGCTGAGGTGCTAATTTAGTGATCAGAGTATGCAAGAAAGGTAAATGGTTTATTGGGAGTTAATAGAGGTTAGTAAAGGTGTTAGTCATGCATGGTAAAAGGATGGGGTTTATGGGGTAACACAATTGATGGAAGATGATCGTTGGTGGATGGCTGGGCAGGGGAAAATTTAGGGATGGTCAGAGAGGATAGAGGCAAGGAAGAGTGCACTGGGGTTGGACTTTCACCGGAAGTCATTTTGGAACTCACATTACCCAAGTTAAACCTGTAGAAAAACAGGGCATAACATTGGTGGCAGCGGTGGGATTTCGAGGAGTGGTTGAAGTTGAGAGGTTGATTATGTTGTTTGGGGCGAGAGAGAGAGAGTATTTTGGGGTTTAGCCAAGGTGGAAAAAGTTTTGTGGTTGGATTGGGATGGGAGTGGTATTTTGTCGAGCGGGATCTTTGGGGGTGGAATTTGGGGCGGGTGGGGTAACGGTGAAGAGGGGGTTAAGATAGGGGGGAAAAAGGAGGTAGGGGTTATGTACGGGGGTGATTGTTCGTTCTGAATGTGGTCGTGAGAGGTTAGGCTGGCAGGGTGGGAATTGGTGGAGGTTGAAAGTTTAGCTGGGCTCTCATGATGATGGGGGACCGACTGGTGAGCAGGTGTTCGGTACGCATGAGGGGGGGGGGGGAATCACTTTGGTGGGGGTCACGCGTGAGGGGGGAATTAACGGCGTGTGTGGGAGGATCAGAGTGGTGGGGTGTGTCGGTGGCAGTGACGGTTTGTTTAGAGGTTATATGGGATTGGTGGGTTTGTCTGTCATGAGGGGGTGAGTCAAGTGTGGGGTTTTGAAGTTTATTAGGGGTGTGAATTGTGGGGGGGGTGGAAGGGAGCTACTGACGGAAAACTGTCACAAGGGAAATTTTGTTGGTGGGGGAATAGCTGAGCATTTCTGGGGGAAGGAAGAGGGGGAACATGGTTGGATCCCTAGGTCGTCACGCGTGAGGGGAGGATTAACGGCGCTTTTGGGAGGGTCAGGGTGGTGAGAGGTGAGCGAGTTAGAAAACGGGATTTGTTGGGGGGACTGCGGAGGGTTGGTGGGGGAAGAGTTAGGTGTAGAACAGGGGTTATTGGTAGAGGACTGATGTATTGATTTGGGGTTGTTAACAGGACGAATTTGGGGAATTTTCTTGGTGGCAGTCACGGTCTGGTTAGAGGTTATCTGGGACTGGTGAGTTTGTTGACATGCATAGAAAAAGGTGGTGTAATGCCCTTGAAAATGTCCCGCACCCACAATAATACTAACCCGAGTTGACGTCAGGTATAGCGTAAAATAGTCGTAGATGGTAAGTCCAATAAACTCATCTCGAGAGACTATCACCTGGTTCTTAACCCTTAAAAAGCGGCTCACCACATAAGTCGTATTTAATAAAGCTGGACTATGTGGCGGCGCTCGACATAGGTCGAGTGGCAATTTCAGCACGTAATGTTGCTGAGAGAGAGAGACAAGTGGTGGCAGGAGACTAGCGAGCGTATGACTGCTCCAGACCACCGCGGCGAACCTACTGACACGAATCTCAGCTCCCTCCTCCCTCTCTCACTCGCTATATACGGAATTGTATCGGGAAAGTGGCTAATTACCTGCTTTTTGCACTCGCGTTGCACGGTTATTGCAAGAAAAAATAGCCATCATAAAAGGATCGTTATGGTGTCATTCGAAAGCTCTGTTTATGCCCTTTCAGGGATAGATACTTGTTTTACGTTCTGGGTCTTATTTAGGCATGAAAATGATCACGTAAACAGCCCTATTTTGGCTAAAAACACCCCGCTGGGCGGTACATATAAATAAACCGCATAGGCCGCTCTTAAGGTGTTAAAGATAGTCGTAGATGGTAAGTCCAATAAACTCATCTCGAGAGACTATCACCTGGTTCTTAAAAATCGGACTAAGGTTGCTATACTTTTGTACGTCCGTGGTAGTACAGTGGGTTAGCGCGCGGGCCTGGTGGTGATGGTGGTGCGTCACTAACCAGGGTTCGAACCCCACCCAAGTCATCTCAAAACCTGTGGGTTTTTAGGGGGGTTAAATTCCCTTCAGAGGTTCGTACCCCGCGCCAGGTACCAGGAAAGGTTGATCCTAAAGGTAGCCTGGGGATATTTCCCTTCCTATTTAACCCTGGTAAAACCTAGCATTTCATTGGTGGCAGCTAAGGAACGTGACCAGGTAGCTACGTGGAGCACCCGTCACGCGAACCCTAAAAACCATATTGAGATATCTAAGGCAAAAAGGCTACGATACCTTACGACCTTACGAGGCTAGGGACTAGCCTAACTAAAAAGGAATGTGGTGTAATGCCCTCGAAAATGTCCCGCACCCACAATAATACTAACCCGAGTTGACGTCAGGTATAGCGTAAAATAGTCGTAGATGGTAAGTCCAATAAACTCATCTCGAGAGACTATCACCTGGTTCTTAAAGATAGTCGTAGATGGTAAGTCCAATAAACTCATCTCGAGAGACTATCACCTGGTTCTTAAAAATCGGACTAAGGTTGCTATACTTTTGTAAGTCCGTGGTAGTACAGTGGGTTAGCGCGCGGGCCTGGTGGTGATGGTGGTGCGTCACTAACCAGGGTTCGAACCCCACCCAAGTCATCTCAAAACCTGTGGGTTTTTAGGGGGGTTAAATTCCCTTCAGAGGTTCGTACCCCGCGCCAGGTACCAGGAAAGGTTGATCCTAAAGGTAGCCTGGGGATATTTCCCTTCCTATTTAACCCTGGTAAAACCTAGCATTTCATTGGTGGCAGCTAAGGAACGTGACCAGGTAGCTACGTGGAGCACCCGTCACGCGAACCCTAAAAACCATATTGAGATATCTAAGGCAAAAAGGCTACGATACCTTACGACCTTACGAGGCTTAGGGACTAGCCTAACTAAAAAGGAATGTGGTGTAATGCCCTCGAAAATGTCCCGCACCCACAATAATACTAACCCGAGTTGACGTCAGGTATAGCGTAAAATAGTCGTAGATGGTAAGTCCAATAAACTCATCTCGAGAGACTATCACCTGGTTCTTAAAGATAGTCGTAGATGGTAAGTCCAATAAACTCATCTCGAGAGACTATCACCTGGTTCTTAAAAATCGGACTAAGGTTGCTATACTTTTGTACGTCCGTGGTAGTACAGTGGGTTAGCGCGCGGGCCTGGTGGTGATGGTGGTGCGTCACTAACCAGGGTTCGAACCCCACCCAAGGCATCTCAAAACCTGTGGGTTTTTAGGGGGGTTAAATTCCCTTCAGAGGTTCGTACCCCACGCCAGGTACCAGGAAAGGTTGATCCTAAAGGTAGCCTGGGGATATTTCCCTTCCTATTTAACCCTGGTAAAACCTAGCATTTCATTGGTGGCAGCTAAGGAACGTGACCCGGTAGCTACGTGGAGCACCCGTCACGCGAACCCTAAAAACCATATTGAGATATCTAAGGCAAAAAGGCTACGATACCTTACGACCTTACGAGGCTAGGGACTAGCCTAACTAAAAAGGAATGTGGTGTAATGCCCTCGAAAATGTCCCGCACCCACAATAATACTAACCCGAGTTGACGTCAGGTATAGCGTAAAATAGTCGTAGATGGTAAGTCCAATAAACTCATCTCGAGAGACTATCACCTGGTTCTTAAAAATAGTCGTAGATGGTAAGTCCAATAAACTCATCTCGAGAGACTATCACTGGTTCTTAAAAATCGGACTAAGGTTGCTATACTTTTGTACGTCCGTGGTAGTACAGTGGGTTAGCGCGCGGGCCTGGTGGTGATGGTGGTGCGTCACTAACCAGGGTTCGAACCCCACCCAAGGCATCTCAAAACCTGTGGGTTTTTAGGGGGGTTAAATTCCCTTCAGAGGTTCGTACCCCGCGCCAGGTACCAGGAAAGGTTGATCCTAAAGGTAGCCTGGGGATATTTCCCTTCCTATTTAACCCTGGTAAAACCTAGCATTTCAATACCAGTAACACATTTTGAGCGAAAACCACTGGAATCTATGACAACACTTAATACCCCCGATCGTACAGTCGAGGTTAATAAGTGTTGTCAGATATTTCACAAAGTTTCGGACACTGACTAATACTCTGAGGGATAAGCACTTTTCCCAGTAACTATAGATACCAATAACACTTGTTGAGCGAAAACCACTGGAATCTATGACAACACTTAATACCCCCGATCGTACCTGTAGAGATTATTTGCCTTATATTGTCTTTACTTTTAAGAACACATTATCGTACTCCTTACCCATTCCAGTATACATGGCACTAATGACACACACAACAAAGCCACTCCAACAGCTTTCTCTCTCTCGCCAGCACCCCTTTTTCCCTCTCAACACTCTTCAGAAAGTAGCTACGAGGTGCCGATGTAAAGGCTTATCCCTCAATACCTTCACCTGACCTGTAACAAAGCCACTCCAACTGCTTCCTCTCTTTCTCGCCAGCACCCCTTCTCCCCTCTCATCAAAACTCTTCAGAAAGTAGCTACGAGGTGCCGTTGATAAGGCTTATCCCTCAATACCTTCACCATCACCATATACAGATTAATAACACACAACAAAGCCACTCCAACAGCTTCCTCTCTCGCCAGCATCCCTTCTCCCCTCTCATCAACACTTCAGAAAGTAGCTACGAGGTGCCGTTGTAAAGGCTTATCCCTCAATACCTTACCTCACCTTTAACAAATCCACTCCAACAGCTTACCTTTGGATACCTTTGGATGTGTTCGCCGCTCTTCTAGCGGCACCAAGGAGCGCGACGCCCCTCGTTATGAGTGGTGATTTGGTGCAGTAGACTGTTTGAAGCGACAGCTCGCTCCCTTGCGAGAATGGGCTCGTCTGGCACTTTTTGCAGTTCGACATCTAGGGCTCTCTTGAAGTTGTCTAACGAGATGTCCCTCATGTCTCTTACTCGCCGTGGGAGTTTGTTGAAGAGACGTGGGCCTCTGTGTGATAACCAGCCCTCTCGCAGAGAGCCGCTTCCTCTCTCTCTCTCGCCAACACCCCTCCTCCCCTCTCTACACTCTTCAGAAAATAGATACGAGGTGCCGTTGTAAAGTTTTATCCCTCAATACCTTCACCTGACCTGTAACAAAGCCACTCCAACAGCTTCCTCTCTCTCGCCTGGCTTCCTTATACTCCGGCTATTATTACCCAACATTAACCCTTTCAGTACCGGTGACGTGTGTTTTTTGTTTATTGTAATGTTCAGCTATAGTCAGACGGGTTAAGGGGAAGTATTTAGTTTGTTCCCTAGACCTCCAGCAAGCTTAAAATTACACCCCCTTGACCCCCTTTCAAGATAAATTTGTACATTTTTCGGTAGAAAAATGTCCCGGCCGAAGGCCGTTTCCTCTTCAGTTACAGGCTCGCTATCGCTCGCCAGGATAAAATCGACACCTGAATGGCACGAAAGGTCTTAAAATGGGGTGAAAGTTCTTAAAATCGCCTAACTAACGGGGCGAACGTTTTATAATATCAAAAGCAATGGGGCTAAACATGAGGGAGAAAGGGGTCAAGAAAAAAATCCCTCAAGTGGATCGCTCCCCTTAATGCAGTTTTGGAAGGGTCTGTGGTAGTTAAAAGAAATAATTGAGATAGTCTAACGCTACAGTGACTACACAGTTCATGTTTACTCCCTTCTTCCTCATGTTTAGCCCCATTAGTTTTCACATTTTACTACGTTCGCCCCATTAGTTTGTCGATTTTATAACCTTTCGTCCCATTTATATATCAATATTAAGACCTTTCGTGCCATTTAACTTGCGATTTGTTTTCCTGGAGAGCGATAGCGACCCTGTAATTTAAGAGGAACCAGCCTTCGGCCGGGACATTTTTCTACCGAAAAATGTACACATTTATCTTGAAAGGGGGTCTAGGGGGTGTACTTTTAAGCTTGATGGAGGTCTAGCGAGGAAACTAAGAAATAAATGTATATATAAATAAATAGACCTAAAGAAATAACCGCTGTCCCTTTAAATTGTAGCTCCACTTGATTTTAGATTTTAAGACGTTCGGCTCATTAGCTTGGCGATTTTATGACTTTACGCCCCATTTCTTAGTCAATAATAAGACCTTTCGTGCCATTTAGGTGTCGAATATTTCCTGGCGAGCGATAGCGAGCCTGTATTTTAAGAAGACGAAATTTTTCTATCGAAAAATTTACAAATTTATCTTGATGGGCTGTCTTGAGGGTGTGTTTTAAAGCTTGATGGAGGTCTAGGGAGGAAACTAAAGAAAATAATATGCACAAAAATACGTTCATCCCTCTAAATTGTACGGTCGCGCTAATAAGTAATGGCCCAGCTGTCATAACATTTGGCTCGTTGTGTGCTGTATTAATGTCTGTCAGATGTTGAATAGGGTGGTAAGTGCAGGAACATGTTTGTATATATCACTCGATATGAAGAAATGAAGCTTAAATATTGCTGATACCAATTATTGATCAAAATATACTTGGTGCCGAGACATCACTTATTAGCGCGACTGTACAGCATATAATAACACTGAGGTCTAAAATATGGTCAGCCCTTTCATCAGGTATATACTGTAGGATCAATGCCTATAATAGCTCTACTAACGGTATAGCCTAGCTATAACGTCCCTTGATTTTGGTCCTGTCACTCTTTCAACTATGGGAGAGGCACTCGCTATAGGCAGTTATGCCCTTTGCCTCCCTCAATCACATAGAAAAAAAAATAAAAATAATGTGTATAGTAGTGTGGACGGCCGGGATGAGAACCCTTGTACACTGAGGTTTGTTCATTTACGCTTATCTGATGCCCCACACACCATCGAGGGTTAAGGGGGGGAGGGGTCGGTTTTTATGCCCCCCCCCCCCCTTTTCCTTGTGAGTAGCCCCATTTGTGTTTAGATTTTAAGACGCCCCATTTCATTGTCAATAATAAGACCTTTCCTGCCATTTAGGTGTCGATTATTTCCTGGTGAGCGAGAGCGATCCTGTAATTTAAGAGGAAGCGGCCTTCGGCCGGGAAATTTTTCTACCGAAAAATTTACAAATTTATCTTGAAACGCACACACTCACACACACACACCTATGGCCTTCCTCCTCCCTCACTCGTCCACACACACCACTCTAAACCACTGTTTGGACACTTGATCCTCAGTGTTTTGGAGGACAAGCAGCCTAGAAGGGTCACTAGTACTGTTGTTGCTTGAATTCCTTTGTACTCCTTTGTACACCTAAATCCCCCCCCCCCCCACACACACACAAATCCCCCCTCCCCACTCACTCGCCTACACACATCTAAACACCCCCCTCCCCCCCTCGCCCACACCCACACCTAAACTCCCCCCAAACAGCGACTTCTTGGTGATTGGTTTAGTAAGTTTGGACCAATTGCTGTGAGAACCCCCCTGAGGCACCTTCCTAACACAGGGGGCAAGAAGAAGAAGAAGAAGAAGAAGAAGAAGAAGAAGAAGAAGAAGAAGAAGAAGAAGAAGAAGAAGAAGAAGAAATACAAGGGGATACAAAGGAGAACAAACTGCAACAGACCTATTGGTCCTTACAGGGCTGTTTGGATATCTAAAACTACTAATCTCGACTACGAGGTAGAGAAAAGGATACGGTACCAAAGAAGAAGGAGGAAGAGGAGGAGGAAGAGGAAGAGGAAGAGGAGGAGTAAGAGGAAAATGAAGAGGAAGAGGAGAAGAAGAAAGTGAAGAACCACCGGGGAGTAGGCAGTGTTTTATGTTGGTGAATACAATAATTAAGAGGTCGTAATTAATGACCAGTGAATATGACAACAGTGTTGATATTGGCACTATGAGAACGTAAACGTACCCTCCACTCACGCTTATAAACACAAACTCACATTACTCCCTCCTGTACCCTCTCTAAAGCTCTCCCTCACCCCCCCCCCCTCCCTCGCCCCCACACCCCTCTTCTTCTTCACCCCTCCTTCACCCTCACTAAAGCTCTCCCTCACCCCCCCCCCTCCCTCCCTCGCCCCCCCCCCCCCTCCCTCGCCCCCCCACACCCCTCTTCTTCTTCACCCTCACTAAAGCTCTCCCATCACCCCCCCCTCCCTCGCCCCCACACCCCTCTTCTTCTTCACCCTCACTAAAGCTCTCCCTCTCCCCCCCTCCCTCCCCCCCTCCCCACCCCCCCTCTTCTTCTTCACTCCTCCTTCACCCTCACTAAAGCTCTCCCTCACCCCTACCCACCCTATTCTCCTTCACCCACCCCCTCCACCCTCACTAAACCTCTCCCACACCCCCACACCCCTTCTTCTCCTTCACCCCCCTCCACCCTCACTAAAGCTCGCCTTCATCCCACCCACGCCCCCCCCCCCCCCCCTCTCCTTCACCCACCCCCCTCCACCCCCACAAAATCACTCCCCCACCCCCACACCCCCACAGCAATGCCTCAAAGGACCCAAGGCATGAGGCAGCTCTCTAACAAAGGGACGAGAGTGACCGGGGAGCAGAAAAAGGTTGGGTTTTAACTCTTCGCGCGGCATTGGTACGGTGCGACAAATTTGATAATGTTGTAACGTGGATTGGAAAAAGGATTGTGTGTTGTGTGTTTAGGTGTGTGTCTTTCTGGGTGGTGTGTGTGTGTGCTTGTGTTATTGTTGTGTTTTCTGTGTGTGTCTGTGTGTGTTTGTTTTTGTATTGTTGTTGTTGTGTGTGTATCTATCTGGATGTTGGGTGTATGTGTGTTTGCGTTTTGTGTGTGCCTTTATGGGTGTTGGTATGTGTTTGTGCGTGACTGGGTTTTGTGTGTGTGTGCGTGTTTTTGTTGTTGTTTATGCTGATATATGTGTATGTGCTTGTTTTTTCTTCATCATTGTTCATCATCACTCGCCTCCATTTCCATACCACCACCACCACCATAACCACCATTTTCACCATCACCACCCACCACCACACATCATTCCTACTGACACCACTAACACCATCACCACCCTAGCACAGCACATATCACATCATTCGTATCACCACCAAGATACCAACCTTACCACACCACTAACACCCTCAACACCACCACACACCAACGTACCACGCCCTCAACAAGATTACTCACACCACCATTATCATCACACCACCACCATCACCCCAACCCTCACCCCCACACCACATCTCAATACCCCCCCACCACCCCCACCACCACATATCAGTACCTCACCACCACCATCCACCCACCACCACCACCACACCTCAATACCCAGATCACGCCGTCGTCACTTTAATTAAATTCGAGCAACAAAGTCTTGCACTAAGAAGCCACTCCACCACTCTCTTCTCCTCCTCTCCCACACACACACACACACACTTTGCTCCGCTCGGCTTATACACCCACACACTCCCCACACCCACATACACCTTACACCCAAACACTCCCCACACCCACATACACCTTACACCCACACACTCCCCACACCCACATACACCTTACATCCACACCCACATACACCTTACACCCACACACTCCCCACACCTACATACACCTTACACCCACACACTCCCCACACCCACATACACCTTACACCCACACACTCCCCACACCCACATACACCTTACACCCACACACTCCCCACACCCACATACACCTTACACCCACACCCACATACACCTTACACCCACACACCTTACACCCAAACACTCCCCACACCCACATACACCTTACACCCACACACTCCCCACACCCACATACACCTTACACCCACACACTCCCCACACACCTTACACCCACACACTCCCCACACCCACATACACCTTACACCCACACACTCCCCACACCCACATACACCTTACACCCACACACTCCTCTCACCTTACTTTGTCTCA
>CM064513.1:88964850-89082350 GCA_032716605.1 Paralithodes platypus
TACAAATTTATCTTGAAGGGGGGTCTAGGGGGTATTTTTCTAAGCTTGATGGAGGTCTAGCGAGGAAACTAAGGAATATATGAATTAATAGACCAAAAAAAAAAAAAAAAATGGTCTGTCTCCCCTTAACTTTATTCTGGCTACTATTAGACGATATTATGCAGTTTCAAATGGGCCTCCAGCAATCAAGAGGCTTTGCACTATCTCACTTAGCCATTTTTACTACCACATATCCTTCTTTACCTGCACAACATCGTCTAAGTATAGCTAGAATAAATTACGAAAGACGTCCCCTTCCCCTCCCCCTCCTCACCTTCCTTGTTCTTCTTCTTCTTCCTCATTTGCCTACTCTTTCCTCCATGCTTCTTCTTCTTCCTCCTCTTTTTTCATTCCCCTCCTCCTCCTCCTCCCCCTCCCCCCATTTCCTCTACGGTCTTTAAACCCGTTTCTTTTCCCCCTTGTTTTTTTACCCCTTGTACATCCTTCCCACCTTCCCCTCTACAAGTTTATACACGTTTCTTATAAAATAATCTCTCTCTCTCTCTCTCTCTCTCTCTCTCTCTCTCTCTCTCTCTCTCTCTCTCTCTCTCTCTCTGTGTGTAGTGTGTAATTGTCAGTGTTTTGTTCATTTCCACCCGTGAGCCTGAAAATCTACATATTTTTTTTTTAACCTAGGTACGGTACACTCGACCAAAAAACAATCTTTACACTAACTCTCTAAACATTCTGGAAGTGGGTCGAAATTATGATAATACCTCACAGACGTATGTTTCACCCGATTCATTCCGTTCACACTAGATTATTTACAGCTCACCAGTGTAAGATTGTTTTTTGGTCGAGTGCACAATGCTTATTCTACCTTAACTACGAGGTCATATGCGACCTTTGGCGACCGTGAGGTGCCTAGTTCCCACCATAGTACATACGCAGATGCACTGATGAGAAGCACGTGTAGGGTAACTCAGGTTGATAGTTGAGCAGCTTGGTTAGGAAGGGGCCACGATATGTGTGTAATAATAATAATAATTATAATAATCGGTTTATTTCAAGCCGGCAGCCAATGGGGCTGAAAATACACAGACTTAACCTAGATCTTATCCTAATGGATCAACAGACTGATCCTGGCAGCTAACGAGAGCGCCTACATACTCCCAAGGGAGTAGAACGTGGGCAGGAGACTTTGTGGGTCCCCCGAGACGATCCGCCCAGATCTTGCCTTCACGGCCAGGGAAAGTTTTTGAGAGAACTTCCCCTGCCGGCGCCTGGGATTGAACCCCCGACACCAGAGCTAGTGCTCCCAATACAGAGTACTAAGCGCGCTCGGCCACCGTGACCGTGTGTGTGTGTATGTGTGTGTGTGTCTATCCATCTATCTCTATCTAACTATCTATCTATTTATGTATCACTCTCTCTATCTATATTTGTCTTTCTATCTTACTATGTTTGTGTGTGTGTGTGTGTATTACCTCTTGTCAACAAAACCGATTTCTCAGCGTTCGAAGTTTCCGTGTGTAGGTGTGTCTGCCCGTGTGCGTTTATTTGTGTGTGTGTGTGTGTGTGTGTGTGTGTGTGTGTGTGTGTGTGTGTGTGCAACTGGTTATTTATATCAACGAGAGAGAGAAAGAGCGAGAGAGATTGCATGTTGTAATTGTTTCAGTGTGTATGTTTAGTGGAGAGAGAGAGAGAAAAAAAAATAGCTCTCTCTCTCTCTCTCTCTATATATATATATATATATATATATATATATATATATATATATATATATATATATATATATTAACCCTCTCCGACATATGACGCGATTTTGAGCCTATTAGGGATACTTGAAGCCTTTGTTACCATCAGGGATATTTAGAAACCTTTAGTTTAGTTACTTCAACCTCTGCAGTTGTCTTTGAGTTAGCTGTGGGCAGAAAACTAATTTTGGAGAGGTAATTATAGGAGTGAGAGAACTCTATTTCTTATTGCTAATCTGGCATCCTCTGCGTCATACGTGCGTGACAAGGTTTAGGGGCAATTTAAATATAGAAATAAGGAAATAGTCACTACACTTGACAGCGCTCTGATACGGCCTCTACTAGAGTATGCTGTTCAATGCTGGTCTCCAGCACTCAGGAAAGATATTGAGCGACTGGAAAGAGTACAAGTTAGGGCTACAAAACTTTTTCCATCGATTAGAAGACTGAGCTATGAGGACCGGTTGAGAGCTCTTAATTGTTTTCCATTTGGAGACACGCAGACTACGAGGTCAGCTCATTGAAGTTTTTAAAATACTTAATGGGTTTGACAACATGGGTTATAGCAAAATGTTTAGCCTCAATACGAATACAACATGCAACCATGGCTAGAAATTATAATTGGAAAGGTTTAGCACCAGTATTTGTGGAAACTTTTTCACAATAAGATCTGTTCTACCTGGAACAAACTGCCCTCAGAAGTTGTACACAGTTCTTCAGTAGAGCAGTTTAAGAGGAGAGTACCGGGTAGATAGCATTTTGCACACTTTAGTGCACAAATATAAACAGTCTCTCTCTTTCTACTTCGAGTATCTCCTCGGAATGGACCGCAATGTCTCAGGGATACTAACTATTCCTTGTAACTCTCTCTCTCTCTCTCTCTCTCTCTCTCTCTCTCTCTCTCTCTCTATCTCTCTCTCAATCTCTCTCTCTCTCTCTCTCTCTCTCTCTCTCTCTCTCTCTCTCTCTCTCTCTCTCTCTCTCTCTCTCCGTGACTTGTTTTGCGGCCCCAGAATTGCAATTCTATATAGGCTACTTCTATTTCACCATGTTGCAAATACCGGGCTTGTTTAATACGTGTTGCATTGTTGTGTGTCCGTGTTGCTCATGTCCAGCGTGTCCCTGTCAATATTGCAAGGTTATAGGTTGTTGCTAGGCCTGTTGCAGAGGTATTGCACGTGATTTAGTTGGCTATATCGAAGCTCCGGGTTGCTGCCATTGAGTCAACCCGTTATGTTGCCATTCTCATATCACAGTTTGTCATAGGGTGGGTTTAATTGTGTGTGTGTGTGTGAGAGAGAGAGAGAGTGCATGTGTGTGTGTGTTTTAGTGTTTGTATGTGGGTGTGGGTATTTGTTATGTTTGTGTCTGTGTGCATTGTATAAATGTTTGCGTGGTGTGTGTGTGTTTATATGTGTTTGCGTGTTGTATGTGTGCGTGTGTGAGAGTGTGTACCAACATATCATAGTAAACATATTAACTAAAAGCAGTCTATCATCTAAACAAACACAGAAAGCAAGCAAGCAAGCAATCAACCTACCTACATACCTACCAACCTACCTACCTACACAGCCATGACAACTCCCCAGACCACATTCCTAATCATCTGCACCATAAGCTTTGTTTAGCAGTGACGAGGAGGGCCCAGGACTTAACCCTATTAAGCCGTGTGTGGGCTTTAGCTCATGGTCCATATATTTCCATATTTCCAAGTGTATATATATATATATATATATATATATATATATATATATATATATATATATATATATATATATATATATATATATTTATTTATTAACCCCTTGAGGATTATGCCGCATTTTGATACGTTTATTCTGGCTATCCTTAGACGATAGTATACAGCTTAGCAAGGGTCGGTGGGAATTAAAAGGGTAAAAACTATCACAATCAACCCGTGGAAGTTCATAAACCCTTCCCAATCTGAATAGAATAGTTTAATAATAGCCAACAAATATAAATTAAATACGTCATCGTATCTTGAAAGGGTTAAGGAGGGGATGGTTGTTTTTTCTGGCCCTCATTCTCCTTCATGTTAGACCCCTTAGTTTTTATATTGTAAGACGTTTGCCTTATTCGTTTGGCGATTTTAAGACCTTTCGCCCCATATCTATATATATACCCGGTATATAAATATATATATAAATATATTCATACATTCTTTAGTTTCCTCGCTAGACCTTCAATAAGCTTAAAAATCAATCCGTAGACCCCATTCAAGATAAATGTGTACATTTTTCGATATATAAATATCCCGGCCGACGTCCAATTTCTCTTCAAATTTCAGGCTCATTATCGCTCGCCAGGTAAAAATCGACACCTAAATTGTACGAAAGGTCTTGCTATTGATATAGAAATGAGACGAAAGGTTTTAAAATCGACAAACTAATGTGGCGAATGTCTTAAAATCTGAACACTAATGGGGCTAATTATGAGGAACTAGGGGGACCAGAAAAACGACCCATCTCCTCTTAAGCCTCTGAGCCTCTTATACCTTCCCTGTCTCTAACCCGTATTGAGATAAATAAATACGTCCTCTGAGCCTCTTCTACTCCTCCCATGTTTCTAACACCGTATTAAGATAAGTAAATACATCTCTTATACCCTTCCATGTCTCTAATCCCGTATTAAGATAAGTAAATACATCTCTTATACCCTTCCATGTCTCTAACCCCGTATTGTATCTCTTGTTTCAGACGTGTTGCAGCTCCAGTTGTACCGAGACAGCCGTGACCGAGCCAAGGGTGCCGCGACCAAGGCCTCCCTGGCACTGCAGAACGTACTGGCACTAGAAACAGGTCAGTGCCATAGTGTGTGTGTGTGTGTGTGTGTGTGTGTGTGTGTGTGTGTGTGTGTGTGTGTGTGTGTGTACCAAGGGTGCCGCGACTAAGGCCTCCCTGGCACTGCAGAACGTACTGGCACTAGAAACAGGTCAGTGCCATGGTGTGTGTGTGTGTGTACCAAGGGTGCCGCGACCAAGGCCTCCCTGGCACTGCAGAACGTACTGGCACTAGAAACAGGTCAGTGTCATGGTGTGTGTGTGTGTGTGTGTGTGTGTGTGTGTGTGTGTGTGTGTGTGTGTGTGTGTGTGTGTGTGTGTGTGTGTGTACCAAGGGTGCCGCGACCAAGGCCTCCCTGGCACTGCAGAACGTACTGGCACTAGAAACAGGTCAGTGCCAAAGAGTGTGTGTGTGTGTGTGTGTGTGTGAGACCTGGTGTATATATTGTTGTGTGTGTGGTCTATTGTTTGTGTGACCTGGTGTTTGTGAGTGACCTGGTGTTTGTGTGACCTGGTGTTTGTGTGACCTGGTGTTTGTGTGACCTGGTGTTTGTGAGTGACCTGGTGTTTGTGTGACCTGGTGTTTGTGAGTGACCTGGTGTTTGTGTGACCTGGTGTTTGTGTGTGACCTGGTGTTTGTGTGACCTGGTGGTGTTTGTGTGTGACCTGGTGTTTGTGTGACCTGGTGGTGTTTGTGTGTGACCTGGTGTTTGTTTTACCTGGTGTTAGTGTGACCTGGAGTGTGTGTGACCTGGTGTTTGTTTTACCTGGTGTTAGTGTGACCTGGTGTTTGTGTGACCTGGTGTGTGTGTGACCTGGTGTTAGTGTGACCTGGTGTTAGTGTGACCTGGTGTTTGTGTTACCTGGTGTTAGTGTGAGTTGGTGTTAGTGTGACCTGGTGTTTGTGTGACCTGGTGTTTGTGAGTGACCTGGTGTTAGTGTGAACTGGTGTTTGTGAGTGACCTGGTGTTAGTGTGACCTGGTGATTGTGTGTGACCTGGTGTTTGCGTGACCTAGTGTTTGTGAGTGACCTGGTGTTTGTGAGTGACCTGGTGTTAGTGTGACCTGGTGGTGTTTGTGTGACCTGGTGGTGTTTGTGTGTGACATGGTGTTTGTTTTACCTGGTGTGTGTGTGACCTGGGGTGTGTGTGACCTCGGGTGTGTGTGTCCCGGTGATTGTTTGATCACACACACACACACACAGGACAGGAGGCAGCAGTCTTGATTACAAAACTTGAGACTGGGAAACAAATGTAGTGGCTTAGAGAGAGAGAGAGTGAGATTGAATGAGTGTGTGTGTGTGTGAGAGAGAGTGAGTGAGTGAGTGAGTGATATATATATATATATATATATATATATATATATATATATATATATAGAGAGAGAGAGAGAGAGAGAGAGAGAGAGAGAGTGTGTACTGTGTGTGTATTATGTACTGTATAAACCCCTCTCAGTTTATTTTCATTTTTGGCGCACCGTTTTTAATTCCGCGTGTGTCATGTTTTCCACTATAAAAGTTTCCCCGTTTTTTTTTTTTTTTGCGTAGGTCGTATATGAGCGTTGCGTGGTGTGCGGTGAGTGTGTAGGGGAGATTGTGTGTGGGTGTGTGTGTGTGTGTGTGTGTGTGTGTGTGTGTGTGTGTGTGTGTGTGTGTGTGTGTGTGTGTGTGTGTGTGTGTGTGTGTGTGTGAGCTTTACCCATATATTGCATAGGCCTAATTATCTACCTTTCGCCATTGCATGCGTATATTTTGATTAGTACTGTAAGACCTTTATAATGGGACTGGTTAATGCTAGGCTTCACACTGTTAGAGAGAGAGAGAGAGTGTGTGTGAGCTGTGAGTGTGTGTGTATGTGTGTGTGTGAGAGTGTAGTGTGTGAGTATGTGTGTATGCGATGGTGGTGGTTAACTCTAGGCGATTTTACCAAGCTTCCATGTATCTCTTTGCAGGCTTCACACTGGACAAGGAGAGCCACACCCTAGGCCTAGTGTGTAAGGATGTCACTCTGGTGGTAGCCTTCGACACTAGGGAGAGACTACTGCAGTGGCACGTGAAGATGACCACCACCCTGGGGCAAGGTTAGTAGGTTGGGAGGTTTGGCACCCCTTCTCCCTCATGTTTAGCCCCATTAGTTTTCAGATTTCAAGACGTTAGGCTCATTACTTTGGCGATTGTAAGACATTTCACCCCATTTTTTTTTCAATATCAAGATCTTTCGTGCCATTTAGGTGTCGATTATATCCTGGTGAGCGATAGCGAGCCTGAAATGTTAAGAGGAACCGGCCTTTCTACCGAAAAACGTACAAATTTATCTTGAAGGGGGGTCTAGGGGGTGTTTTTCTAAGCTTGATGGAGGTCTAGTGAGAAAAACTATGAAATAAAGGAATAAATGAATTAATAGACCAAAACAAAATAAAAATAAACGGACCGTCTCCCCTTAAGATGACCACCACCCTGGGGCAAGGTTAGTATGTTGATCCCCCCCTCCCCCCCCCCCCCCCCCTTCTCCCTCTTACTTGAGTTTACTTGAGTTGTTTCGGCCTCCTCAGCGGCCTCGGCGAGAGTTGCTCCCCCCGAATATGTTTGCTGCCAGTGTTTGATGCAGCAGGCTATTCGAGAGGGCAGCTCTCTCTCTCCCCCCCCCCCCCCCCCCGCGAAGTATGGCTGATCAAGCACCGACTTGAGATGGTTGTCCAAGGCTTTTTTGAATACTTCCGTTGGCACGTCCATCAGGTTTCTCACGTTCTCTGGCATTTTGTTGAAGAGGCTCGGTCCCCGGTTTGTCAACCAGGAGTCCCTCAGTGTGCCCAGAGCTCCCCTACACTTTTGGGGTGGGATGTTACAATACCTAACCCCCTCTGTCACTCCAGTTCCATGATATTGTGGTGTGAAGGTTTGGCACTAGACCCTCGATAACTTTCCACGTGTAAATTATCAAGTATCTCTCTCTTCTTCGCCTCATGTTTAGCCCCTGTGCGTTAAGATGACCACCACCCTGGGACAAGGTTAGTAGGTTGGGATGTTTGGTAGAAAAATATCACGGCCCTTCGGCAGGTTCCTCTTAAATTTACAGGCTCGCTATCGCTCGCCAGAGAAAAATCGACACCTAAGTGGCAAGAAAGCTCTTAAAATTGACAACGAAGTGGAGCGAAAGGTGTTAAAATCGCCAAACTAATCGGCCGAACGTCTTAAAATATCAACACTAATGGGGCTAAACACAAGGGATAAAGGGGTACAGAAAAGACAACCATACCCCCTTAACCCTTTCACGCATTTATGCCGCAGAGGTTGCCAGATTAGCAATAAGAAATAGAGTTCTCTCACTCTTATAATTACCTCTCCAAAATTAGTTTTCTGCCCACAGCTAACTCAAAGACAATTGCAGAGGTTGAAGTAACTAAACCAAAGATTTCTAAATACTCCTGATAGTAACAAAGGCTTTAAAGTATCCCCAATAGGCTAAAAATCGCGTCATATGTCGGAGAGGGTTAATATACATAAATATTATTCTTTGATAATAAAGAGTGTGGACATTTTGCCAATCAATATTATTAACCCTTTGAGTACCAGCGACGTGTGTTATATTTTATTCTAGCTATATTTAGACGATATTATTCAGCTTAGGAAGGATGTGGGTTAGTTAAAAGGGTTGGTTGAGATAGTTTGAAGCCTTATTATTGCTAGAGGTACTTCCTAAGCTGAATAAAATCGCCTAATAGTTGCCAGAATATGATGAAAAGGACGTCACCGGTACAGTAGGGGTTAATATTATGTTACACGTTTAAATTATTAGATTGAAAAGTAAAATTGGTTCTAGTCAAAGCATATCAATATTATTATAAAGTTAAAATTAATTGATGGGTATTTATTTTATATTGCTACGTAAGTAAATAACGCACGAGTAAATTTAGCTAGTTAATGAAATACATATACAGTAAGCGCACTCCCCCCCCCCTCTCTCTCTCTCTCTCTCTCTCTCTCTCTCTCTCTCTCTCTCTCTCTCTCTTTGCTATCCTTTCCTTTCACTGTCCCTTACCCTCGGATTAGCTATCTCTACTAGAATTAAGTCCTGACCACCTCGCTGGGATCGTAAGGTCTGTGTGGTAAGTTTATCTATGTAAATATATGTAAATCTCTTTCTCTCTTTCTTTCTTTCTTTCTTTCTCTCTCTCTCTCTCTCTCTCTCTCTCTCTCTCTCTCTCTCTCTCTCTCTCTCTCTCTCTCTCTCTCTCTCTCTCTCTCTCTCTCTCTCTCTCCAGCGTCTTCTTCTTCGTTATCCCCTTCTTCCACTTTCCCTTACTCTTGCCACTTCGCTGGGGTAATAGGGTCTGTCAGAATATATTAATAAACTTTAGATATGCAAGAAATGAGAGCAATTGGACGATAGGTAGAGGGTTGAGAGCGGTCACCCTTCTTTGGGACAGGTTGACTGAGAGCAAACTACCAGCTAGAAAGGAAGACGTTAGAGGAAAGACAGAAACGGAAGGGTTTGCCTAGGCAGGGAGTCAGCTCGGATGAAGTTTTTTAATATAACAGGAGGAACATCATCCAGTCCGTACACCTTCTTAGTAGTAAGCCCAGAGAGGGCAGAAAGTACATCCTTAGAAGAGATTATGATATTAGGCATAAGTAAGTAAGAGGGGGGTGGAGAGGCAGGAATAGCACCAAAATCATCCAAGGTGGAGTTTTCAGCGAAAGTTTGAACAAAGAATTCAGCTTTGTCAGAGGAAGAAGTGAAATTGGTGCCGTCAGAGTTGAAAAGAGGAGAGAAAGACGAGGAAGTGAAATTGTTAGAGAGGTTTTTGGTTAGATGCCAGATAGCTCGGGAAAAACTAGAGTTCTAGAGTTCAGATCATTTGTTATTGATGAAAATGTTTTTGGCAAGTCGAAGAACCGATTTGCTTGATTCCAGGCAGAAACATAGAAAATACGAGATTGTTGAGCTTGAAGGTGACGCTACTGTTTGAATGCTTCTTCCTTGTTGTGGACAGTAGTAGAATCAGCGTGAGTAAACCAAGATATTTTTTACATTATACTGAGAGAAAGAAAATGGAATGTATGCCTCCATACCCGAGATTATTACCCCGGTAATGCATTAAGCATCCTTCGTGGGTTCCTGGTCATGGAAGCAAAAATAATTCCATGGGAAGTCAAAGAAGCACTGCCGGAGAGCCTCTCAGTCAGCAGCGCCAAAGTGCCACACGCACCGCCGGCTGGGAGGATTGGATTGCTGCACGGGGGAGAGATGACAAGTAACAGTGATAAGGTTATGGTCGGAGGAGCCCAACGGAGAGAGAAGGTTTTCAGCATAAGCAGAAGGATTAGAAGTTAGAAATAAATCAAGAATGTTGGGCAGATCTCCAAGGCCTTGCTAGGTGCTAAGGTTCTAACTGCTCTAAGTCATTTAGGATAAAATATATGTAAAATTGTTCACCAGTTTGGTCAGTGAAGCGAGAGGAGAGCCATTGGCGGTGGTGAACATTGAAATCTCCCTAGATGGAGATTTTAGAAAAAGGGGAGGTTGAATGGATGTGCTCCACTTCAGAGTTTAAATAGTCAAAGAATTTAGGAAAGGCAGTACAGTTGGGGGATAGATAAACGGCACAGAAGTATTTATTCTGAGAGTGACAGGAAAGTTTGAGCCAGAGAGTTGAGAATTCAGAGGAGTCTAATTGGGAACACAAGAGCAAGTAAGTTTGTTGTGTACATTAATACAGCATCCACCTTTGGCTTGAAAATTAGGATAGAGAAAGTAGGAGGAGACAGAGAAGGGGCTGCTGGCAGTTGCTTCAGACACCTGAGTCTTAGTGAGGAAAAGAAGATCAGGTTTGTAGGAGGAGATGTGGTAGTCATGACCGTATGTCAATTTCAATCACTCTCTCTCTCTCTCTCTCTCTCTCTCTCTCTCTCTCTCTCTCTCTCTCTCTCTCTCTCTCTCTCTCTCTCTCCCCCTGACACATTTCTCTACATAGACTCGAAAATTGATTGGATTCCGTTAGCTAGTTAATTTTCAGAGCCCGTCAGTTTGAGAGAGCCGCGGACTGATTCACAGCGACTCTCTTACACAGCGCGAACCAGATTTACGGAGAGCTGTATGGATATATAGATTTACAGTTATCCATTTCACCAGTGTGTATACTGTATATCAATTTATATTTCTCATTTTGCTGCCATGACCTTTTATATGTATCAATTTTGGACGCGGTGTAAAACCTAGACTGGCGCAGTTCGGGTTTATTTTTATGCATATTTCATATTTCTCTCTGCGACTGTTATATTTGTTTGCGTTGCAGACGAAGGCCTATGAATGGTCGACTTTGTTGTTGTTGTTGTTGCTGTTGGGATCAGAGATCGGCTGTGAATTAGACAAAATTGAGTTGTAGCCGTATATTTGAGATACTGATTTGTAATTTGGTATGCAGATAAATATGATCCACTAAATGGCTTGTGCCATCTTGTATGCTGAAGCCTGAGAGTATATATATATATATATAATATTATATATACAGTATATATATATATATATATATATATATATATATATATATATATATATATACCGGTATATACATACATATACATGCAGTGGCGAACTTAGGCTTGTCTTTGCTAAAATTCCTGGCATAGACCTAGCCATCAAAATGTCTTGCAATGAAAAACAAGCAACAACAGCTGACCCGGTGACCCTTGACAAATATGTTAGTCCTAGGTTTATCTAATTTCCACCCTGACCTTTTTCAACTCTCCCCCTAGCCCTAATTTAACTTTCTCCTAAACTGATCAAACTTTCGCTCACTTTGACTCCTTTTCACTTTAATCTGGTGTAATTTTCCGTAGTTTTTCAAGACTTTCATCTGATTTTCTCTAATATATGCCGCCTTGTTTTGATATGTTAGCCTTCTCTATATATTAATTTCCCACGTGCACATAATCTGAAGTTTAGAAGTAACCGGATATATATATATATATATATATATATATATATATATATATATATATATATATATATATATATATAAATTACCAAATATGTAAAAAAAAATAAAAAATAAAAATAAATTATCAACTCTTCCCTTTTTGATCGTCCGTTTCCTCTCCTTGCAGATCATCAGTTCTTGGTCCAGGTTCTGCAGGTGCCTCCCCGGTCCAGAGTGGCGGCTGGTCCGGCCCGGCTACACGTGAGGGACTACCGGTTCTGTCTGGCTACCGGTACACCCCCGAGGCTCCTGGCGGCTTGGTCCACACATGATCTGAGGTGAGAGAGTGAGAGGGAGGGAGAGAGAGAGTGAGAGAGGTAGGGAGGGAGGGAGAGAGAGAGTGAGTGAGTTAGTACCGGTTCTGTTTGGTTACCGGTACACCCCCAAGGCTTCTGGCGGCTTCGTCCACACATGATCTGAGGCGAGAGAGAGAGTGCGAGAAAACAAAGAGAGTGAGAGAGAGAGAGAGAGAGAGAGAGTGAGAGTGAGAGTGAGTACCGGTTCAGTCTGGCTACCGGTACACCCCCGAGGCTCCTGGCGGCTTGGGCCACACATGATCTGAGGTGAGAGAGAAAGTGTGTGTGAGAGAGAGAGAGAGGGAGAGAGTGTGTGTACCGGTTCTGTTTGGCTACCGGTACACCCCCGAGGCTCCTGGCGGCTTGGTCCACACATGATATGAGGTGAGAGAGAGAGAGAGTGTGAGTGTGAGGGAGAGTGTGAGTGAGTGAGTGTGAGAGAGAGAGTGTGTGAGTGAGTGTGTACCGGTTCTCTGGTTACCGGTACACCCCCGAGGCTCCTGGCGGCTTGGTCCACACATGATCTGAAGTGAGAGAGAGAGAGTGAGATAGTGAGAGTGAGAGAGAAAGAGAGAGAGGTAAAAAGTAAAGGGTTAATAAGATGATAATTTTATTGATAGATGGATGAATGAAGGAAGAAAGAGTTTGATTGATAGATGAATAAATCAAGGAAGAAAGAGTTTGATTGATAGATGAATAAATGAAGGAAGAAAGAGTTTGATTGATAGATGGATGAATGAAGGAAGAAAGAGTTTGATTGATAGATGAATAAATGAAGGAAGAAAGAGTTTGATTGATAGATGAATAAATGAAGGAAGAAAGAGTTTGATTGATAGATGAATAAATGATGGAAGAAAGAGTTTGATTGATAGATGAATAAATGAAGGAAGAAAGAGTTTGATAGATGAATAAATGATGGAAGAAAGAGTTTGATTGATATATGAATAAATGAAGGAAGAAAGAGTTTGATAGATGAATAAATGATGGAAGAAAGAGTTTGATTAATAGATGAATAAATGATGGAAGAAAGAGTTTGATAGATGAATAAATGATGGAAGAAAGAGTTTGATTGATAGAAGAATAAATGAAGGAAGAAAGAGTTTGATAGATGAATAAATGATGGACGAGTTTGATTGATAGATGAATAAATGAAGGAAGAAAGAGTTTGATTGATAGATGAATAAAGGAAGGAAGAAAGAGTTTGATTGATTGATGAATAAATGAAGGAAGAAAGAGTTTGATTGATAGATGGATGAATGAAGGAAGAAAGAGTTTGATTGATAGATGAATAAATGAAGGAAGAAAGAGTTTGATTGATAGATGAATAAATGAAGGAAGAAAGAGTTTGATAGATGAATAAATGATGGAAGAAAGAGTTTGATTGATAGATGAATAAATGAAGGAAGAAAGAGTTTGATAGATGAATAAATGATGGAAGAAAGAGTTTGATTGATAGATGAATAAATGATGGAAGAAAGAGTTTGATAGATGAATAAATGATGGAAGAAAGAGTTTGATTGATAGAAGAATAAATGAAGGAAGAAAGAGTTTGATTGATAGATGAATAAATGAAGGAAGAAAGAGTTTGATTGATAGATGAATAAATAAAGGAAGAAAGAGTTTGATTGATAGATGAATAAATGAAAGAAGAAAGAGTTTGATTGATAGATGAATAAATGAAGGAATAAAGTATGGGTGGGAATGATGGATGGATGTATGGAAGGAAAGTGTGTGTGTGAGTGTGTTGTGTGTACGTGTGTGTGTTTATGTGAGTGTGTGTGAGAGTGTGTGTGTGTGAGTGTGTGTGTGAGAGAGAAAGAGCGTAGAGAGCGAGAAAGCAAAGAGAGAGAGAGAGAAGTGAATAGGCAGAAACATTGAAAGCGAATAAAGAACAATGGTCAAAAACGAAATAAAATGCAAAACAAAGGCCAATTGTGCGGGATATAGGAAAAATGGGAAAAGCTTAAGGGGAGACAGACCGTTTTTCTGGACCCCCTTCTCCGTAATGTTTAGCCCCACTATTTTTTTAGATTTTAAGACGTTGGTTCCATTAGTTTGGGGATTTTATGACCTTTCACCCCATTTTTTTGTCAATATTAGGACCCTTCGTGCCATTTAGGTGTCGATTTTTTCCTGGTGAGCGATAGCGAGCCTGTAATTTTAGGAGGAATCGGCCTTTGGCCGGGACACTTTTCTACCGAAAAAAATTACAAATCTATCTTGAAGGGGGGTCTAGGGAGTGTTTTTCTTAGCTTGTTGGAGGTCTAGGGAGGAAACTAAAAAAATATATGAATAAATGAATTATTAGACCAAACAAACAGCCACTGTCCCCTTAAAAAAGAAAAGGAAAAATACAATAAAGGAAAGAATAGAAACAAAGAAAAAACACAAACAAAAAGTGTGTTTGTATATTTGACGCGGGACTCCACAACGAAGCTGTGACAGACACAACGTCACCCATTAATAGAACCCAACTAACCCCTTTCTCCCTCACGTTTAGCCCAAAATAAATATATAGACCAAGAAGTCAAGTGTTATGTGTTTGTTTCCTTATATTTTTTTTATTTTTGTTTTTAGTTTCCTTCTTAGACCTCCATTAAGCTTTAAACAAACACTCCAGGAACCCCTTCACGATAAACGTGTACTCCCGGTTCCTCGTAAATTACAGGCTCGCTATCGCTCACTAGGGAACAAAATCGACACCTAAATGGCACGAAAGGACTTAATATTGACACAAAAAATGGGGCGAAAAATCTTAAAATCGCCAAACTAATGAGCCGAACGTCTTAAAATCTGAAAACTATGGTGGCGAAACAGGGGGAGAAGGGTGGCCAGAAAAATCAACCCTCTCAAAGAAATGGGGCGAAAAGTCTTAAAATCGTCAAACTAATGAGCCGAACGTCTTCAAATCTGAAAACTGTCGAGGCTAAACATGAGGGAGAAGGTGGGCCAGAAAAATCAACCATCTCAAAGTCTTAAAATCGCCAGAACTAATGAGCCGAACGTCTTAAAAAGCTGAAAACTATTAAGGCGAAACATGAGGGAGAAGGGGGGCCAGAAAAGGCAACCATCTCCCCTCAATAATGATACTGGGAAATAAAAAATGACCGAAAGAACAACAAATGAAGCGAATCTGGACACGACGACAGAGTGTAATAAAGGAAGGAGGAGGAGGAGAAATAAAAGACGAGAAAGATATCAGCTACATATCTAACTTCAGGTTAAGGGGGGGGTCACCTGCTTTTTTGTTCTCTCTTCTTTTCTCTCTTTCTCTGGCTTGTATTCATTCGGCCCCATTCAGCCAACTGTTTTAAGACGTTTATCCCCATCCAGGTGTCAATTTCTTCCTGGCGAGCGATAGCGAGCCAGTATTGTATGGAGAAATACAGCTTCGCCGGAGAAATTTTTCTATCGAAAAATTTACAAATTTAGCTTGCTGTAATAACAAACAAAAATATAGGCTGGCTCGCTACCGCTCGCCAGGAGAATATTGACACCTGGATGGGGGTAAGCGTCTTAAAACAGTAGGCTGAATGAGGCCTAATGGATACAAGCCAAAGAGAGAGTGAGAGAAAGAGAGAAACAAACGAGGTGAACCCCCTTAACCCTTTCACGTTTTTATGACGCAGAGGTTGCCAGATTAGCAATAAGAAATAGAGTTCTCTCACTCTTATAATTACCTCTCCAAAATTAGTTTTCTGCCCACAGCTAACTCAAAGACAACTGCAGAGGTTGAAGTAACTAAACTAAAGGTTTCTAAATACCCCTGATGGTAACAAAGGCTTTAAAGTATCCCCAATAGGCTCAACACAGCTAACTCAAAGACAACTGCAGAGGTTGAAGTAACTAAACTAAAGGTTTCTAAATACCCCTGATGGTAACAAAGGCTTTAAAGTATCCCCAATAGGCTCAACACAGCTAACTCAAAGACAACTGCAGAGGTTGAAGTAACTAAACTAAAGGTTTCTAAATACCCCTGATGGTAACAAAGGCTTTAAAGTATCCCCAATAGGCTCAACACAGCTAACTCAAAGACAACTGCAGAGGTTGAAGTAACTAAACTAAAGGTTTCTAAATACCCCTGATGGTAACAAAGGCTTTAAAGTATCCCCAATAGGCTCAACACAGCTAACTCAAAGACAACTGCAGAGGTTGAAGTAACTAAACTAAAGGTTTCTAAATACCCCTGATGGTAACAAAGGCTTTAAAGTATCCCCAATAGGCTCAACACAGCTAACTCAAAGACAACTGCAGAGGTTGAAGTAACTAAACTAAAGGTTTCTAAATACCCCTGATGGTAACAAAGGCTTTAAAGTATCCCCAATAGGCTCAACACAGCTAACTCAAAGACAACTGCAGAGGTTGAAGTAACTAAACTAAAGGTTTCTAAATACCCCTGATGGTAACAAAGGCTTTAAAGTATCCCTAATAGGCTCAAAATCGCGTAAAAAACGTGAGTGTTAATGAAGATACTAGGAAAACAATGAATCGAGTCTGTACATGACAGAGTGGAATAAGAGGAGGAGGAAGCGATAAAGACGAGAAAGATATCAGCTAATTATCTATCTTCATATTAATAAAGATACTAAGAAATAAAGATGACAGAATCGAAAAAAAAAGCGAATCTGGATATGATAGAGTGGAATAAGGGGAGGAGGAGGGAGACAGAAAAAACCGAGAAAGATAACAGCTAATTATCTCTCTCCATATCAATAAAAACACCGAAAAATAAAGATGGCGGAATAAAAATGAAGCGAACCTGTACCTGACAGAGTGGAATAAAGGGAGGAGCAGGAGGAAGAGAGAAAATTACGTGTGAGTGTCGGTGTGTGTGTGTGTATGTGTGTGTGTGTGTGTGTGTGAGTGTCGGTGTGTGTATGTGTGTGTGTGTGTGTGTGTGTGTGTCAGGGTGTGTGTGTGTGTGTGTGTGTGTGGGAATAACGATGTGTGAAGATGAGGCACGAGAGGTAATGATAAGGGAGAGGGGGAGAAATAAGGCAAATGGACCTGAATTATCTAAAATCGAAGACATTATTCCTTCCACCCCTCTCTCCATACAGGGGAACAGCCTCACACACCGACACCTCTTGCCCACCATCGCCTTTATATACATATAATACATATATATACAGTATATATATATATATATATATATATATATATATATATATATATATATATATATATATATATATATATATATATATATATATATATATATATATATATATATACACACACACACACACACACACAATTGTGTGTGTCGAGGTTGTCCAACAGCTCTTTTTAAACCAATATCCGTAAGATATTAGGAATTATATCTCCAACTATTTGAGTTATGAGAAGTCGGGTCCGGGATTTTTGGCCTACCTCAAATGAACAGAGTATAATCCCTTAACCCATCAATACCGGTGACATATTTTAATTATATTCCGACAACTATTTGGCGGTGTTATTCAGTTTAAGAAAAACCTCCAGCAATCAACAAGCTTCAAACTATCTCTCTTAAACGGGTATCACACTGGGCCACATTTTCGCCCTTCTCCGATCTCCGTTTTCAGCCAGTAGCGAAGGCAGCTCCTATCACACACGTACAGGCTTTACCCACTGGCTTTACCACGGTTAAGCCATCGTTATATTGTGGTGTTTCACCTAAACTGTAGAATAATATGGATTAATATTGACAAATTTAGTGTAATAGGACCCAATCTATACGCTAAGGTTGCTATGTTTTGAGTGTGAAGCTTGTATAAGAAGCTACGAGGAAGTTTTTCGCAATATATACAGCCTGGCAGAACCGTCGTTCTGTCAGAACCCTGTCGTTACCGCGGATAAGCGATCGTTATATTGTACTATTTCACCTATAATGTAAAGTAATATGGATTAAATCAACAATTATAATGCAATATGACTCAATCTACATGTTAGCGTTGTTACTTTCTATAATTATTTGGAGCTTATATGAGGAAATATTTTGAACTTTTCGGAGGTTTTAGAATGTTTTCGATTCATACCAATCGCTGTGGCATAGGAACAGTGGTTATTTAGCTGTAAGTGGTGTAGCTATTATAGCATTAATTCACCTAGTTTATGTCTATCCGCAGCCCTTCTCACAATCAAAACACACAATTTTGTAGCAAAATATACATTTCGAAATCATATACTGAGATATCATTGAGAATAAATGCAAGCTGTATTGAGGCTGACAATTTACCTCCGTCAAAAGAAGTTGCTTCCCACCCAGTGCGGCCTGCATCCTAGCTCCGTCAAACGGCGATATTTGTGCCGGAGAAGGGCGGTAGCTTCGTTTCTTGCGGTAGAAGGGCGAAAATTGGCCCAGTGTGATACCCCCTTTAACCCTTTCTATTACCACATATCCTTCTTAAAACTGTTTTCCTTCTCTTTGCAGACGTTACGGCGTGGTGGAGGGACGGGTGGTGTGGGAGGGAGGGACACGGTGTGGGCGTTGGACGGGCGTACATGTGGCCCTGAGTGACGCCCCCCACGCTGTCACCCACGCCCTAGACCAAGCCGCCCGTGGTCTCTTAGCCAAACCCCGCAACAACAGACCAGCCTCAGGACCAGGTCAGAGATATGGATAGTTGTAGCTAGTGTATCTGAGTTAGGAGAGGTGTAGCTAAATTATATGAGTTAGGATAGTTGTAGCTAAATTATCTAAGTTACACTGTGCTGTTCTAAGGGGGCGGTTGTTATTTTGTGTTGTTCTAATGGGTGGTTTTAACATATTCATCCTATTTAACCAAGGATGTATTTTTTATCCCCCCCCCCCCCCCCAACACCCTTAATTTGGTGATTTTAATGACGTTTTGCACCATTTATTAAGCCGTTTGAGCCAATCAGGTGTTGTCAGGTGTTGTCAGGCTATCGCCCCTGGAAGCCTAATTCTGCGTATCTCAACATTTTTGTTTTCGGTTAGGCTATCACCCCTGATAACCTATTTCTGCGTATTTCAGCATATTTGTTTTCGGTTGAAGTGATTGAAGTGTTTTTAAAGTGAGTGAAGTGTTGTAAAGTGAGTGAATTGTTTTTTAAGTGAGTGAAGTGATCTGAAGAAAGTGACTGTCACCATGCCTCGCGCTTGTGCGAACTGCGCCGGTAGGTTTGGTGAGTCCATGTTTGCTACTATCGATCTTCAAGTCTGCCGGCTCTGCCAGCAACAAGAGAATTTTACAGTGAAATTAGATGAAGCCTACAACAAGATCAACGTCCTCACCATGAAGCTGGAATCACTCCAAGAGTTTGTAACACTCAACGTTGGAGTGCCACAAACTTCAATTGTCACCGCAACTCCAGCAGCCACCAACGCCCCAACGTCAACTGCCAACAATTCAACGCCTACAGTAGCCATTTCAGCTGATGTTTCCGATACTCAAGATACAAATAGCGACTCTCTTCCCCTTCAAGACAACTTCCGTGTCGTGAGGAACAACGTTTGCCCCAAGACCAGGAAACACATACCGATTACCGAGTGTCAAAAACCGTTTCCAGATACTCGCAGACTCAGATGACGAAGAGGAAATAGAAGAAGTCCGGCTCGTGGGAGACTCGATGATACGTGGTCAGCTCACAGAGTTTTGCGCCAGGGCACCTAAGACCAGGAAGCGTTTTTGTATCCCTGGTGGTGGTGTGGATGACGTAGTTGCAGCAGTTGACGAAGTATCAAAGCTTGCCCCTGCTAATACAATGTACGTCATCCACGTTGGATCCAACGATGTACAGCGAACCCGGTCGGAAGATTTGCTTTTAAAGTACCAGCAGCTGATCAAGTCGTTTAAGGAGAAGTCATCAAGGATCATCGTCTCAGGAATCGTCCCCCGGCTCGGTGTAGAGAGCCGATTTTACAACATAGCCACCAGCACAAATCGTTGTCTAGCAAACCTCTGCAGGAAGGAGAATGTGGGATTCGTCGATACCTGGGACAATTTCTACTACGATGACTATTTGTTTTCGGACGATGGAGTTCATCTGAACCAGGTGGGAGCAGCGCGTTTTGGGCGTCTTCTCAACGATGCGGTGAAGGATTTTCGGAGAAGAAATCGACTCAGCACAGGACAACCAGGAAGGAGGACCGAAGACAGCGAGGACGGCAATCTACAAAGGAATTAAATACTAATCCGTCAAGAACCGCGAATTTGGATAAAGCTCCACCAACACGACCCAAATTCAAAACCGTCAGGGATAACGACCGAGGACCGAGGACAGCCATGAATGTAAATGTAGATCCGACCAGAACCAAAAATTTGATGAAAGAACGATCTGCGAGTTCTAAAACCGCAACTTTAAAGGTTTTCTATGCAAACGCTCGTAGCATACGCAATAAATTTTCAGATTTAGAGGAACTATTGTTTACAGAAAATTATGATGTGATTGGCATAACAGAATCTTGGCTCAATACACAAGATAGAGACTTTTTAGCAGAGTATTCACTTCCCGGTTATGTAATGTTTGAGAACAGCCGAATAAATAAAAATGGAGGTGGCGTTTTATTTTATATCAAAGAAAGTCTTAACCCGACCCTCGTGTCAAAACCTCAAATTGTGAACGTCGACACATCTTTTGTGCTAATAAAGAATAATAAAGGTACAAAAATAATACTTGCGTTAATATACAGACCTCCAGCTCAATCAGTGCAAACTGACCGAGAAATTTACGAACAAATTGCAGATGTAAGTAACTCACAAGATACCGTAATTTTTGGCGACTTTAATTTACCTGTGACCAAGTGGGGCGATACTCTTACTTCACACTCCGGACATGACTTGTATACGAACTTGCAAGAGAGTTCACTTATCAATTTGTTCGAATGCCGACCCGTGGTAATAACGTTCTTGACATTGTACTTGCAACAAAAGAAGAATTGATAGAGAATTTGAATGTTGGTGATGAATTCAGTAACAGCGACCATCGTACGATAACTTTCACTTTAAAGTTTACTAGTAACGAACCAAATAGTAGCATCGAAAAAGTCCCTAATTTCAAGAAAGCAAACTTCCATAAACTTAGAGCTATGTTTAAAGAAACTGACTGGAGCTTTTTAATTAACAATAACGACATAAATACATCTTGGAAGTTATTCGAAACCACTTACCTAAAAGCAGTGCAAGACTGCATACCATCGAAAATACGGCGTCCAGGCCATAATAATAAGCCCAAATGGTGGAATAAAGATATTTCAAACTGCCTGCTTGCTAAAAAATTTGCTAATGATAGATTAAAATCCTCACAAAATGACGAAGAACGGGTGAAATTTGTAGAGCTACGACGCAAAGCCAAAAAGTTAATTAAGCAAAGTAAAAAGACCTTAGAGTTACATATTGCGAATCAAAGTAAAACAAACCCGAAAGAATTCTATAGTTATATCAGAAAGAAAAAAGTAGTTACTTCAACTGTTGGACCGTTAGTCGATGAAAAAGGAGAATACACCAAAGACGAAGTACAAATGAGTAATGCCCTCAATACCTTCTTTGCATCAGTTTTTACAACAGAAGACCTCAGTGATATCCCTACACCATCGCCGATTCAGATTGATAATTCAGATGTTCTAAGCAATATCACCGTTACAGAGAGAGAAGTATTGAATTGTTTAGATAAACTCAAGGTAAATAAAACGCCAGGACCTGATACAATCTCGCCTAGAGTTCTAAAGGAAGCTAAGAATGAGCTCTCCAAACCACTGACATTACTATTCAATAAATCCTTGCAGTCTGGAACTATGCCTGATCAGTGGAAGCTATCCAACGTAACACCGATATTCAAAAAAGGCAGCAAATCCCTACCCAGTAACTATCGTCCAATTAGCTTAACCTCAGTTGTATGTAAAATGCTAGAAACGGTCATACGAGACAGACTCGTAAATCACTTAGAGGAAAATAACATACTTAAAGATACTCAACACGGCTTTCGTAAAAAACGTTCCTGTTTAACAAACCTCTTAGACTTCTTCCACGATATCCTCAACCTCTACGATGAGAGTAAAGCTGTAGATATTATATACCTTGATTTTCAAAAGGCCTTTGACAAAGTTCCCCACAAACGTTTACTGCTAAAACTAAAAGCGCATGGAATACAAGACGGTGTGTTGAAATGGATAGAAAATTGGCTCAGCAACAGAAAGCAAAGGGTAGTCATAAACGGTAAGGCATCTAAATGGACCAATGTAAGTAGCGGGGTACCCCAGGGATCGGTACTAGGACCAATTCTCTTTCTAATTTACATCAACGACATAGATGAGGGTCTCACCTGCACAATCTCAAAATTTGCTGACGATACAAAAATTGCAAATAGCATACTCTCAAAAGAACAAGTTGACGATATGCAACACAATCTAGATAAATTGTCATGTTGGGCCCAAATTTGGCAAATGAGTTTCAATGCGGATAAATGTAAAGTACTACATGTCGGATACCTAAATGAGCAAGCAAACTATTCGATGAATGGCACTCAGCTTAAGAATGTAAACAGAGAAACTGATCTGGGAGTAACAATATCGAGTAACCTAAAACCGAGTCAACAATGTTCAGAAGTTGTTAAGAAGGCAAACAAAATAATTGGCTTTATAGGCAGGTCATTTGAGCATAAATCCAAAGAAGTTATCCTAACCCTTTACAATTCCTTAGTCCGCCCTCTTCTGGAATACTGCGTTCAATCCTGGTGCCCTTATTACCAAAAAGATATAAACAAGCTAGAACGAGTTCAACGTAGAGTTACCAAAATGATACCTAGCCTAAAGAACAAACCATACGAAGAGCGTCTTAGAGAATTAAATCTATTTCCTTTAACCCAGCGCAGATTAAGAGGCGACTTAATTCAAGTGTTCAAAATCATCAAAGGCATCGACAATATGAACTGTAGTAAGTACTTCACTATCGACCAATCTAATTACACGCGGGGAAACGGTTGCAAAATTATTGGTAAATCTTTTAACTCGCACGAATCTAAGAATTTCTTCTTCAATCGAGTTGTCAACTTGTGGAATGGGCTTCCCCGAGACGTTATAGACTGCAGCACCGTTGATTCATTTAAATTCCGCCTAGACAAATATCTCGCATCAAACCCGCGACTGACTGCGTTTGTAAATGAATAACTTTATCCTCCCCTCAGTTACTAACCCATAATTATGTCCCCTACTAACTTCCTAGTCCTGCCACGTTAGTGGCAGGGCAATAGTTCCCTTTCCAATGTTCCCTTACCCTCTCTAAACCACTGTTTGGACACTTGATCCTCAGTGTTTTGGAGGACAAGCAACCTAGAAGGGTCACTAGACCTGTTGTTGCTTGATTTCCTTTGTACTTTGTACTTTGTACTCCTTTGTAATTGATATGTTTGATATTTTGTGATTTATTTTTGTTTTAAAATATACCTAATATTCCCATCTATGAAATTAATGTTAAAATGTATAAAATATGTTGATATCAGATTTGAATAGTATAATGAACTCAATAAAAAAAAATCATGGGTAAATTGCTTATAATATTTCACAAATATAATCTAATATATTGTAAACTAAGTACAGTAGTTATAAATGTTTGTTTTCACTAATCATTACTTCCACTTCCCATTGTCTGCTTCCAGGTCCCCGTGCTGAGAGCCGAGCAGAAGTGTCTTGGCTGCGGGAGGTGAGCGTGACAGACCTAAGCAGTGACACTCTCTCCCTGGCCGCGTCGGAAGCCACCACACAAGCTACCACTCCACGAGACCCCCAACCCCTACCACACCCAGAGCCCCCTGATGGTGCCTGGCCACCTTGGAGTCGTCGTGCTTCATGCCAGAGCCAGAGTGTTACCGCCGCTACCCACGACCCAGACGATACCTCCTGGTGGCCCGCTACCTGGGCCCGTGGGTCCTGGGAAGGTGTGGCAGCTCCCTCTCCCGCCCCAGAGTCCTTGTATGATCACCCCCGACCTCTTGGCCCTCATGCACACCCTCCTTGTTGGTTGCCTCACCTTCCCTCGGAGCCGGCTGGCCTCAATGTTACCACTCCTCCTCGCTCCACTTACAACCCTCTGGACAACTATGACGTGCCACCTCCTCCCAGGCTGCCTACCCCCGCTACTGCTGCTGCGGCACACTATGACACTCCACGGCGGTTAGCATTACTGGAAAGTAGCATGGGTCAGGATGGAGTTGGTGAAGATGGAACTGGGGCATGGTGTGAGGGCATGGGTGCTGCTCCCAGTTGTGGTCAGGTGCTAGGGTGGGCCGGATCCCTGGTGTGTGGACGGAGAGAGGGTGAGAAAGGACATGTGAGAGTTGATGGTCATGGCCGCATGCCAGTACTGGATGCCCACACTGGTACCATCCTAAGACATCCTCCTGCCCCGCCAACCCCACCCCAACCACCACCAGTTCAAGATACTGCTGCCCTATATGCTGTTGTCAACAAAAGAAAAAAGACAGGGAAACCCAGAGCACCTACACCGCCACCCACTCCACCACCAACACCGCCCCCTCGACCAGATGTGGCCCCTGGTCCTGCCCCCCATGCCAACTATGCCAACCTGGACTTTGCAGCCAGCCTGCCATTGTACGAAAATGTACGAGACGTACGATGTGCCTCCTTACCTCGCCCTACCCCAGTTCTGGCTCAACCCACCCCTGCCGTACCATCAACCCAACCTACCCATCTCCCAGTCATCCCAGCTACACCTCATCCTACACATGCCATGCCCACCCATACTCCCACCTCTCCTGTATGCATGGAGGCAATAATGTCTGTAAGCAAAGAGGGTAGTGCAGGCGAAGAACACTATATGGCCATGGCACCTCCCACCTCAGACTCTCACTATCTTTCCATGGGTCCATCTCCACCTTCTGCTCTGGTTATTTGTGAACCAAGTCATGGTGGGCAGGATCGTAGTCGATCCCTAAGTATACCAGAAAGTCGCTATGGCCGCTCCCAATCTGTGGCACCATCTTCCCGCACTGTTACGCTGGCGCCACGCCGTTCCACTTCTGCGGACTCTCGGCCGCGGGAGACCTGGCCCTCATCACCTGCCACCACGCCCACAGCTACACCAACAAGGCGCCAAGCCCCCACTTCATCACTACGACGGCGTGACACAAGACTCAATTCTGAAGCAGCGACGGACAGTGGGTGTGACCTAAGACATGATAGTGCAGACGGTGAGACGCTGAGCACAACCCCAGACAACAGCTTGAGCACTGACGATGGTGGAGCATCATGTATATTGCGCCGCTCATCTATACCTGCCCATAAAGCTCCACCCAATAACCGAGACTCCGCTTCCAGCAGTGACTCCGGTGTGTGTGAGTCCCCACGAGCTTTGGACCGCCTGCTGGCATCACACTGTCTCCATACTTCCCTACCTCGCCCCCGCAGACCTGGCCTACCTACACCACCGCACATCTCACACTCAGGTAGGTCAATAGTGTATATGTACAGGTACACTTTCGAGGTCATTGTATGGTGTTCTGATAAGTTATTGTTCAAAGAATGGATAGATGAAAGACATTGAATCTGCAAGTACCGGTATTTTTGAGATTCTTAAACCTGATAACAATAACTGCCCATCACAGAAATATTGTTTAATTTATCATAGTAATATTATATACAATAGTGCATGATAATATATGTTAGGAAATATCATGCTATAAGATCTGTACACCAATAAATCACAAGGTATAGCCACTTTAGATCACAAATTATGTATCATCCCTTCTGTCAGGTTACATTTCTGGTTGGTTACAGTGTTTTAAGGAGGGTTTCCGGCTTTTTTTTTTTTTATCTTTCTCTCCTTTTCTCTATTTCCCTGGCTTGTATCCATTCGGCCCCATTCAGCCAACTGTTTTAAGACATTTATCCCCCTCCAGGTGTCGATTTTTTCCTGGTGAGCGATAGCGAGCCAGCATCTTATGGAGAAATCCGACTTCGCCGGAGACATTTTTCTATCGAAAAATGTACAAATTTAACTTGCTGTCAAAAAAAATATATACAGTATAATTATATGCTGGCTCGCTCCCACTCGCCAGGAAAATATTGACACCTGGATGGGGGTAAACGTCATAGAACAGTAGGCTGAATGGGGCCGAATGGATACAAGCCAATGAGAGAGATAAAAAAAAGCGAGGTGGGCTCCCTTAAGGTGCAAGTCGAGTGGTTACAGATAATTGTGTAAATAGATTAAACGGTTATAGGCCATTGTGTCAACAGGTCTAATTATTATGTTCCTTCCAACAACCAACTATACTCCTAAAATCGATTAATGAAATTTACAAACACATGTGGCAGTCCGTGGATTCGAATCCAGGATGCTCACACCGAAAATCAACACCTTATGCATCGCACCACGAAGACAGTTAATATTAGCATGTCTATGTTGCTAAATTTCTCAAAGACAAGTCATGCAGCACATTCACATACTCCTCTGTTAACTATTTGGTGTTGGAAGTGATATTATTTAATTTGATATATTATACTATATTTGATCCGAGGGTGGTGGTCTGTTTGGCATTCACACCCCATTTAGGTGGGCTCAGTGGTCTGGTTAACACCCTCAGACATATATGACGCGATCGCGTCATATGGACTAGTGAACCAAAAACTCATATGACGCGATCGCGTCATATGGACTTATCTCCATGCCTCTATAATAAGTTATATGACGCACTAGCGTCATATGGAGCTCAGTAAGTCCGATAAGTTACCTTACGATAAAACCGTTGGTGGCAACCTCAGCCACCTCCGATAATTCTAACGGCCGCAGTGTTGTTGTGAGTGTAGTGCGAGGCAGTGGCAATGATCCCGGGGCTCCCGCCTCCTCGGACTTATTGGAACATAATATGTCTGAAGGACAAACATATCATTAATTACTCAATTTGTTTTCTGGGCGAGTGATAGCGAGCCTGTAGGCCTTCGACTAGGACATTTTTCTATCGAAAAATATGCAGATTTAGCTTGAAGGGGGTCTGGGTGGGCATATCATTAGTTAGAAGGAAATCTGGGAAGGTGTTTTGTTAGAGGACAAACTAAAATACATTACTCGAAAATTGCAAAATCAAGCAAAAACCTCAATAATGAATAAGCCAAATATCATACTAACCTTCAAAACGTCGGATCACATGTTGTTAAAGGGATACTACTCGCTTTTTCAGGACCCCCTTCTCCTTCATGTTTAGCATATTAGTTTTAGGATTTTAAGACGTTCGTTCTATTAGTTTGTCGATTTTAAGACCTTTCACCCCATTTCTTTGTCAATATTAAGACCTTTCGTACCATTTAGGTGTCAATTTTTTCCTGGCGACCGATAGCGAGCCTGCAATTCTAAGAGGAATCGGCCTTCGGCCGGGACATTTTGCTACCGAAAAATGTACAAATTTATTTTGAAAGGGGGTCTAGGGGTGTTTTTCTAAGCTTGATGGAGGTCTAGCGAGGAAACTAAAAAAATAAATGAATACATTAATTAAGCCTTTGGAGCTCTGACGCGTTTAGCAGTTTATTTTGGCTATCAGTAGACGATTTTGTGCAGCTTAGGAAGGGCCTGTGGGTATTAAAAGGTTAAAAACTATCTCAATCAACCCCCTGACTTCCATATACCCTTCCTAATCTGAATAAAATCGTCTAATAATTACCAGAAACCCGAAAATAAATGTGTATTGGATCTTGAAAGGGTTAATAGACCAAAAATCCAGCCCCTTAAAAATGACACTGCCATAACTCGCTCCTCCACCGCTAGGGGGCACCAACGTCGGCTCACTTTCCACAACTTGCAATTTCTCATGGCCGTATTGTTCTCAAAAATGAAATGTTGCAAGATTTTAGTATTCAGTTTATAGCATTACTATTTTATTTTATTTGCCAGTCAACCAGTAATGTTTAGTCTCCTGACATATATAGAATTGTTTCACATATCCTTGGCTTAAGAATATTGTTTTAATATCCATTTGTTTCAAACTAAATTTGTACATTTTTCGATAGAAACATATCCCTACTAAGTTACGAAAGGTCTTGATATTGATATAGAAATGGGACGAAGGGTTTTAAAATCGACAAACTAATGGAGCGAACGTCTTAAAATCTGAAAATGAATGGGGCTAAACATGAGGAAGAAGGGGACCAGAAGAACGGCCCATCTGCCCTGTAATGGTGATGGGCTGTGTGACTGACTGACTGACTGACTGACTGACTGTTCCCGAGTATCGACCAATTTATTCAGTTATAGGATCCACAATATGTAATTTATTCAGTTATAGGAGCCACAATATGTAATTTATGATCAATATGTAATTTATTCAGTTATAGGATCCACAATATGTAATTTATTCAGTTATAGGAGCCACAATATGTAATTTATTCAGTTATAGGAGCCACAATATGTAATTTATTCAGTTATAGGATCCAAAATATGTAATTTATTCAGTTATAGGAGCCACAATATGTAATTTATTCAGTTATAGGAGCCACAATATGTAATTTATTCAGTTATAGGAGCCACAATATGTAATTTATTCAGTTATAGGAGCCACAATATGTAATTTATTCAGTTATAGGAGCCACAATATGTAATTTATTCAGTTATAGGAGCCACAATATGTAATTTATTCAGTTATAGGAGCCACAATATGTAATTTATTCAGTTATAGGAGCCACAATATGTAATTTATTCAGTTATAGGAGCCACAATATGTAGTTTATTCAGTTATAGGAGCCACAATATGTAATTTATTCAGTTATAGGAGCCACAATATGTAATTTATTCAGTTATAGGAGCCACAATATGTAATTTATTCAGTTATAGGAGCCACAATATGTAATTTATTCAGTTATAGGAGCCACAATATGTAATTTATTCAGTTATAGGAGCCACAATATGTAATTTATTCAGTTATAGGAGCCACAATATGTAATTTATTCAGTTATAGGAGCCACAATATGTAATTTATTCAGTTATAGGAGCCACAATATGTAATTTATTCAGTTATAGGAGCCACAATATGTAGTTTATTCAGTTATAGGAGCCACAATATGTAGTTTATTCAGTTATAGGAGCCACAATATGTAGTTTATTCAGTTATAGGAGCCACAATATGTAATTTATTCAGTTATAGGAGCCACAATATGTAATTTATTCAGTTATAGGAGCCACAATATGTAATTTATTCAGTTATAGGAGCCACAATATGTAATTTATTCTGTTATAGGAGCCACAATATGTAATTTATTCAGTTATAGGATCCACAATATTTAATTTATTCAGTTATAGGAGCCACAATATGTAATTTATTCAGTTATAGGAGCCACAATATGTAATTTATTCAGTTATAGGAGCCACAATATGTAGTTTATTCAGTTATAGGAGCCACAATATGTAGTTTATTCAGTTATAGGAGCCACAATATGTAGTTTATTCAGTTATAGGAGCCACAATATGTAATTTATTCAGTTATAGGAGCCACAATATGTAGTTTATTCAGTTATAGGAGCCACAATATGTAATTTGCCTCTCCATTATGTGAAATTGTTGTGTTGGACGTAGCATTACCCAACCTAACATTTGTCTCCTATTTACTGTTCGGGTTTCTATTCTAAATCGACTTTGCTTGAATTTAAGTATTATTTCAACATAGTTTATGTTACCGTCTGGGTGGTGTAATGGTTAGAGTGTTTTAAAATATGTGTGTGATAACCCAGGTTCGAATCCCGGTGAATCACATAATTATATGCTTTCATTAATTTCATTGGAGGTGTTTGGTGTTGTGGTGAAATTAATAAAATATAAATTATGCTTGTGATTGACAAAGGTCTGTTTTCTAAAGTGTGTTGCCTATCTCATATTGAACGAATACTATTTAAGGGGAGGTTTTTAGTTTGGTCTCGAGATATCCATTAAGCTTAAGATTACACCCCCTTGAGCCCCTTTCAAGATAAATTTGTACATTTTTCGGTAGAAAAATGTCCCGGCTGAAAGCCGGTTCCTCTTAAATAACAGGCTCGCTATCGCTCGCCAGGATAAAATCGACACCTAAATGGCATGAAAGGTCTTAAAATTGACAGAAATGGGTCGAAAGTTCTTAAAATCGTCAAAATAATGGGGCGAACGTCTTAAAATTAGAAACGCAATGGGGCTAAACATGAGGGAGAAAGGAGTCAAGCAAATAATCCCTCAAGTGGATAATTATCTCCCCTTAAAACCGAATGTGGATTTGTGAATAAGAACCTCCCATCTCCGTATCTAAGAAGACAATCACAAAGGAGTACAGAGGAAAACAAGCAACAACAGATATATATTGATCCTTTCGAGGCTGTTTGTCGATCTAACTCGTTCAGTACCAGTTCCGTCCTTTTCATTTTCTACTGGCTACTAAAGGGGAGGTGTCCACTTGAGGGATTTTTTTCTTGACTCCTTTCTCCCTCATGTTTAGCCCCATTGTTGTTCTAATTTTAAGACGTTTGCCCCATTATTTTGACGATTTTAAGAACTTTCAACCCATTTCTGTCAATTTTAAGACCTCTCGTGCCATTTAGGTGTCGATTTTATCCTGGCGAGCGATAGCGAGCCTGTAATTTAAGAGCAACCGGCTTTCAGCCGGGACATTTTTCTACCGAAAAATGTACAAATTTATCTTGAAAGTGGCTCAAGGGGGTGTAATCTTAAGCTTGAAGGATATCTAGGGATCAAACTAAAAACCTCCCCTTAAAGGACGATTTTATTCAGTTTTAGAAGGGCCTCCGGGAACTAATAGGCTTCGAACTATCTTAATTAACCCATTTTACTACCACAGATCCTCCTTTAGCTGCACAAAATCGTCTTAACAAAATAATAAAGATGTCACCGGTACAGAAGGGGTTAACAATCCTGAAGGGTTGGTAGCTTTTGAAGTGCTCTTGTAATAATCCTGAAGGGTTGGTAGCTTTTGAAGTGCTCCTGTAATAATCACTTCAATGACAACCCACTTATGACGATCTCCAACAACAATATCCACATCAATAACAATAACAACAAAAACAACAATAACAACAACAACAATAACCACAACAACAACAACAATAACAACAACAACAATAACCACAACAACAATAACAACCACAACAACAACAATAACAACTACAACAACAACAACAACAACAACAACAACACCACAATCGATCACCCATTAACTTCCATTTTCTACACAGGACAAAATATTTACTCACGATTTGTCCTAGAGTAGAATAAGTGGTATTGGTTTGATTGTAGACCATTACATCAGTGAGTCTGTAAACGGTCTGCCTCTCTCCCCTATTGTGTTATATTTGAACATACGCCCGGCCTTAGGTAATACTTCAAAGGGTTCGCTTTCTCCGGACCCTCGTAAGTCAACATGGCTTGGACAACTGTGCTTTAGTTTTTTGCGAAATACGATGGACACTGAATGATTAACAACCAAATATAGTCAATTCGAAACTCTTTTAGATTATTATATTTTAAAATGTGGTTTATTGAACAGAAAATACTTATATTATACTATACTATGATATATGGTTATTAGTATCAGGTAATCAGAACATTATTATAGTGAATACACTATGAATTATTATAGTGAATACACTATGAATTATATGCAGGTTATATTTGAATACACTATGAATTATATGCAGGTTATATTTGAATACACTATGAATTATATGCAGGTTATATTTGAATACACTATGAATTATATGCAGGTTATATTTGAATACACTATGAATTATATGCAGGTTATATTTGAATACACTATGAATTATATGCAGGTTATATTTGAATACACTATGAATTATATGCAGGTTATATTTGAATACACTATGAATTATTATAGTGAATACACTATGAATTATATGCAGGTTATATTTGAATACACTATGAATTATATGCAGGTTATATTTGAATACACTATGAATTATATGCAGGTTATATTTGAATACACTATGAATTATATGCAGGTTATAGTGAATACACTATGAATTATATGCAGGTTATATTTTTCACCATTTATTCGCAATGCTGTGAATTTTACACTAGGTATTTGTACGATTGTGAGATGTCTTTTGAACCCTTAAAGTGTCTTCATATTTAACTGTTGTTCGGTGTGTGAGTGTGAGAGAAGGAGTGTTTGTGTGTGTAATATTAATTGTCGGTTTATTGTTCACTTGTAGCCCTGAGGCTGAAAATCTACAGAGTTTTTCTTAACTTAGGTGCAGTACAATCCATATTCTACCTTAACTATGAAGTCACATGCGATCTTTGGCGACCGTGACGCAGATGCACTGGTGATAAGTACATGTAGGCTAACACAGGCTGATAGTTGAGCAGCTTGGCTAGCAAGGGACCACAATATGATCCTCTCCATCGAGATAGCTGAACATTTTTTTGTTAGGATTCTGGGGTATTCGAACCCCTAGACCACTGGGGCGCGCGCGCGTGTGTGTAGGGTGGTCTGGTGTGCGTACACCCATCAATTTACCGTCATTGGTTCATCCTGGGCCCCGGACATAATACCAATATCTCTCCAGGCAGTTGTCCGCTCACCCACTTAACCCTTTACTAAGATCACGGAAATCGAATGAGAGTAGCTTGTGGCATTGGAAGCGTTCCTCTGTATGTTTTATTTACTTCTTGGCTACTGGTATCACTCTCTAATTGCTACTAGTTCATATTATTATTATTATTATTAGTAGTAGTAGTAGAACGAATCATCTCTTACTATGTTCTGTATTCTCTTTCATAAGCTTTCCTTTATACTTAACTTGTTATCATTCTCTTCTTCCATAACCTTATATCATACTTTTGTTATTCCCTTCCATAATAATATATCTTTATTATCTCATCATTATCCCTCACCCTTGCTTCAGTCCCCTCTCTCACCCCTCCTTCCCCCCCTCCCTCACCCTTCCCTCTCTCCCTCTATCCCTCACCCTTGTTTCAGTCCCCTCTCTTACCCCTCCCTCTCTTCCACCTCCGCCCCCCTCCCTCACCCTTCCCTCACCCTTGTTTCAGTCCCCTCTCTCACCCCTCCCTCTCTCCCTCCCTCACCCTTCCCTATCTCCCTCCATCACCCTTGTGTCAGTCCCCTCCCTCTCCCTCACCCTTCCCTCTCTCCCTCCCTCACCCTTGTTTCAGTCTCCTCCCTCCCTCACCCCCCTCTCTCTCATGCTTGTTTCATTCCCCTCTCTCACTCTTCCCTCTCTCCCCCCCTCTCTCACCCTTCCCCTCTCAGTTCACATTCCCTCTCCTCCTAATTCCCCCACCCCCTCCCCTGCCCTTACCTCCCTCACCTCCTTTTCAACGCCTTCCTTACACACACTTTAACTTACCCATTTCTCTTCCCCAACTTCCCCTTTCTTTTCAAATCCTCCCTCCTCCACCCCCCACACAGCCCTCCCCACCATTAACCCCCTCCCCCCCACACACACACAAAATATAGCCGACAATCCATTAATCTTTCCATAATTTACTTCGCCATTCTTGTTTCTACGTAATTAGTGTTGTTGTTGTTATTGTTGTTGTTGTTGTTATTGTTGTTGTTGTTGTTGTTGTTGTTGGTATTCGCGTTCCTTTTTTGTAATAGTGATGGAGGTGATGGTATTATGTTGTCTGTTGTATATTATAAACACACCAGCATCTTACGACAACATGCAGACTTTACACAAAACAATATGGAGGATCATTGGATGACTAAGCCCTTGAATTTAACATGCTGTTATATAATGCATGAACGGAATTGAATGGAATTTGGTGACTGTATACAATGGAAGCCTATAATTGGCTCATTCGACCTCTCGGAACAATTTGATCACTCGGCCTATTTCGACCAGTTTGCCTCAGATCAATTTAACATATACTTCCTCAGCCCAATTCAGTTGCCTCAGCTCATTTCGACCACCCCATCCCATTTTGACCATCTCGGACCAATTTGATTACCTCTGACCATTTTAACAACTTGCCTTCATACCAATGCAAAGGGGTTTACTTAATATGTTTCAAAATATAATGAAAACACTGTCTTTCCTTTAAACACATTAGCCTGTTTATAATCCCCTGTTGTTGATGATGACTTACCGCATTAACAGTATAGAGTTGACCGTCCGTTGTCCGATCTCTGTTTCCTGAAGGGTCTCTGGACAGATTACACACACGGGTACTCAATTGTGGGGGGCGGACAAATATTGTAGTGTTGTGACTTGATGATTAGGCTGCTGGCTGTGTTCTGTTGCATAGTGGTGGGGTAGCTCTCTCACTCACATATACACTCACACGTACAGTACACACACCTACACCTACATACTCTCTCTCACTCTCTCTCTTATATACAACCAAAAATTAGGTGTTGTGAATTGATGATGAGGCTGCAGGCTGTGTTTCATATTGGTGGGTCTCTCTCTTTCACTCTCACACACACACAGACACTCACATAATCAGTACACACACCTACACCTACTTACACACACACACACACACACACTCACTCACTTCATACAGCCACAAAATCAGGTGTTTTGACTTGATGACAGGCTGGCTGGTTCTGTTGCATATTGGTGGGGTAGGTCTTTCACTCACACTCACTCTCACTCTCTCACTCTCTCTCTCTCTCTATATATATATATATATATATATATATATATATATATATATATATCAGGGAATTTTTTCATGAAGGGGTTCTGGGGAAGCGTTTTATTTATAAGTTGAGTAATAAAACAAACTGTAAATTTCCAAATAGGTCAACACATTAATAAAACCCAATAATAATTTAACCAAAACTACCACAATAAACCCCTAAACGTCTGCTGGGCTAGTGTTAAGCCTCGATCCGCTTTTAGTTCAGTGTACCCCCCTCAAACCTCTGTTGGAAATTGAAAATAAGGGCTGCCTCACAAGATATTATAAATTTGAAGATTTTATTGTTTGTATTCCATGTATTGTATTGTGTTATATAAGAAGAAGTAGAAGAAGAATATGTATTGTGCTTTATGTACTGTTTGTGTGTTTGTGTTGTATATATGCTTGTAGCTCACTAGATATAGATTTGGATATTTTACTGTTTGTATGTAATGCATTGTACTGTATCGTATTATATTGTATGTATCGTTTGTATGTATCGTATATATGTTTGTATGAATGCATTGATAGTATTGTTCTTAGAGTTCTGGAGATTTCTATGTGGGGTGTGATGAACTACGACTTTTCCCGCCAATTATTCTCCCTTTCCTCTCACACCTTTTACACTATTCCGAAAACAATACATAAATCGCACTTTTCCTGACTAATTTTCATGCTTTTTCCATTCATTTTTCACTAATTTCTGGCCAACTTTTTCATATTTTTTGCGCCAACATTTCATACTTATCTTGTGAACTGTTCGTAATTTTCTCGCTAACTTTTCATACATTTCCTCCCAAGTTATCACATCTACCTTATATACTTTCCCCGCAAGGTGTTCATACTTTACCCGCCAATTTTGCCTACTTTTCGCGCCAACTTTTCTTACAATTCTTGCCAATTTTGAATTTTCCCACCAATTTTGCATTTTTTCCCGCCAATTTTGCCTCCTCTTCCCGCCAGCTTTTCATACGTTTCCTGCCATTCCCACTAACAAATACCTTGAGGCCGGGTACGCGCGGCAAATTACGGGCCTCCCTTGTGCGTCGTACCGTTAATGCGTGCAAAATCCGCGCGCAGTTAGCATGCAGATTTAATCAGTAGTGGGGTTGCAATTAATGCGCGGAGTGAGCGGTGGGATGGGCGTTTTGCATACAAGTCAGCGCGCCCGTGTAATCTCCGCTCCCACCAGGCCATGGGATTACTAACTCCTTTAATATTAGAGATGTCTGCCTTACCCCCTCCCAACGCTACTTGTATGTGGATTAAGTTTGTAATATTAGTAATCTGGAATATATGTTTATGCAAATTGTATTCTCATCTCAGTAATATGTAGATTTATTCTATGATTTCTGCATAATAAATACCTATATATATATATATATATATATATATATATATATATATATATATATATATGCAGTGTTCATGTGTGTGTGTGTGTGTGTGCGCGCGCAGGCGTGAATTTATTTTCCCTTCCTCTGAATCACACTGATAGCCAAGCGATAATATATGAATATTAATACATGTTGAAAGAGAATCCCTAATTAAGTGTAGGTATTACTCCCTCATGAGAACTTCAGGGTATGATAATGTGTAGTAATGTGTTGTTGTATCAGCAGAGTCCCACCAGTATAGCAGTTAGGGCAGGGGCAGAAGGTATTATGTGTTACTGGCAGACAGGGTGTGTAACTGGCCACTGGAAATATATGTTTATAATTATAGTTTGTATGTATGTTTACTTGAGGGTACGAGTGTGTGTTGTGTGTGTGTGTGTGTAGTTATGGGTGTGTGTTTGTGTGTGTGTGTGTGTGTGTGTAGTTGTGTGTGTGTGTGTGTGTGTTTTCTACCAGGCATGACTAAATGAAACAATTTATAGTAGAGGTAATTTGGCAAGGCTTTAAAGTAAACGGCAAGGAAAGCTGTTACTAATTAATTTGCACCTGACAGTGTGTAGGTAATTCAGAGAGAGAGAGAATTACAGATAATTCCACATATTATATCATCATGGAAGTTTAGCTGCGGATCCTCAATATGAATTTATATTAAAGTTCATTAGGAGAGGGAGAGAGAGAGAGAAAAAAAAAGTGTAGGATATTATGATTAAAAGACTGGTTAATGGGTTACATGAAGGTGAGAATGGGATTACTTCTGAAAATGGGATTGAAGATTAGATTAGTGTAAGAAAAATTGGTTAACGGGATATAGTAGATTAGTGACTTCCATCAAGCTAATGGCATGCTATCAAAACGTGTGTTTATTTATTTAAATTTAGGAACTTAATCGTAATAAAGCTGATTACAGTAGCCTACATAAGGCTAGGTACACATATATATATATATGAAGAAGACGAATGGCAATATTGCCTGCAACAACTGTCTCTCCCAAATTTGAGAGAGTGACACTCGCTATTTTTTTATTTGTTTATGTTTTATTTTTATTTTTATTTTATTTTTGGGGGGGGGGTATTGGAAATAAGTGTGGTGTACTTGTTTAATCTAGTGAACTAAATACGAGGAGGAGGTGTTTGTGAGAGCTAGCTGGATTACTCTCTTTGTAGGTGAGACACACACAAAAACAGTGAGGGAAGCCAGACAAATGACACAGGAATTCCACCAACTCCTGATCACATGCCTATGAGGCCTCCTTCACGAAATACTTAAGAACATAAGAACATAAGAAAATGGGAGTCTGCAGAAAGCCGATTGGCCTAAGCAAGGCAGATCCCTGAATACTTGAATTGCATAACTTCATAATATGCTTATCTACTTATCATGTTAAGGGGGCCCATCTCGCTTTTTTTCTCTTTGTCTCCCTCTCTCTTTGGCTTGTATCCATTTGGCCCCATTCAGCCTACTGTTTTAAGACGTTTACCCCCATCCAGGTGTCAATATTTTCCTGGCGAGCGGTAGCCACCATAAATATAGTTTTGTTTTGACAGCAAGCTAAATGTGTACATTTTTAGATAGAAAAATGTCTCCGGCGAAGCCGCATTTCTCCATACAATGCTGGCTCGCTATCGCTCGCCAGGAAGATATCGACACCTGGATGGGATTAAACGTCTTAAAACAGTTGGCTGAATGGGGCCGAACGGATACAAGCCAGGGAAAGAGAGAAAATGAGAGAAAGATAGAAATGGCAGGTGACCCCCCTTAATCCCAAGCAGAACGTGACTAAATGGCAGCATTAGGGGAGGTGTGGTGGAGTGGTCTTGCCACTGGCCTGGTAATCCAAAGGTCCCGGGTTCAAATCCCGATGTATCAATGGGAAGATATTATTGGGATGGAATTAGTGCTGTACCTAGTATCAGTGCATTACCACAAGCCCACCGAAACGTCAATAAAATACCCTCATTGTTCCCTGATTACATAGCACTGTATGAATATTCCCATATTCAAAATATGCTATAGGGGTGCAATGCCTGGTGAGTTATCTGTTCAACAGGTGGCGTTGTGTGTGTGTGTAAGTGTGAGAGTCCGAGTGTAGGGGATGAGACAGTGAAGCACGGGAACGAGATGGCTTCAGAGATGGGGTCGTTTCGGGCCATGAGTGAGCACCGTGCCTCATGTGAAGGCAAGATGGCAGGTGCTCGTTGTACTCTACGTGCTTCACATGTCTCACTCCCTAGACTGGAACAAGACCTCACGGGCTTCACTGTTCTTTGTAAAGCGGTGAATGTTAAGGCTCTCAGCCTATGCCCGAGAGGAAGTAAGTTGGAAAAAAAAAAAAAAAAAAAAAAAAAAAATGTGAACTTGGCATCAGCATTTGTGTGGGTCGGCTTTTCAATGTGAACTTGGCATCAGCATTTGTGTGGGTCGGCTTTTCAATGTGAACTTGGCATCAGCATTTGTGTGGGGCGGCTTTTCAATGTGAACTTGGCATCAGCATTTGTGTGGGTCGGCTTTTCAATGTGAACTTGGCATCAGCATTTGTGTGGGGCGGCTTTTCAATGTGAACTTGGCATCAGCATTTGTGTGGGGCGGCTTTTCAATGTGAACTTGGCATCAGCATTTGTGTGGGTCGGCTTTTCAATGTGAACTTGGCATCAGCATTTGTGTGGGGCGGCTTTTCAATGTGAACTTGGCATCAGCATTTGTGTGGGTCGGCTTTTCAATGTGAACTTGGCATCAGCATTTGTGTGGGGTGGCTTTTCAATGTGAACTTGGCATCAGCATTTGTGTGGGGCGGCTTTTCAATGTGAACTTGGCATCAGCATTTGTGTGGGGCGGCTTTTCAATGTGAACTTGGCATCAGCATTTGTGTGGGGCGGCTTTTCAATAATCTACTTGTTCTTTTTATCATGCTTTCTTTTTCGTATTTGCCATGATTGTTTCTTCTTTCAAAATATATATAATACTAAATCCTGTCGAGCCAAAGCTTGGTTTATCCCCACAGCTTGTGCAAGAACACGACCAGAGCTTAAAGCCGGTATCACACGAGCGCTTTTTCACCTAACATTTATCCTTAACACTGGTCTGGCAGCTTATGAGGTCAACATTTATAATATTTCTGTCACCTAAATTCATCTACCATCAGTCTAGTTTCCGATACCAGTGCAAATTATTCCAGAAATGTTGCCAGAAAAATGTTGATCATCGAATGTTGACTATAAAAGCTCTTTACGAATAATGTTTAGTGCAGAAGATAAATATTATATAAGGGGGATTGCTTGTTTTTTGGTCTATGTATTTATTTATGCATATATTTTTGAGTTTCCTCGCTAGACTTCCATCAATCTTTAAAAAAAAAACATTACGTATTTATTTTTTAATTTCCTCGCTAGACCTCCTTCAATCTTAAAAAAGCACCCTCAAAACCCCCTTTCAAGATATATTTGTACATTTTTCGGTGGAAAGTGTCCCGGCCGATTCCTTCTAAAACTACGGGCTCTCTATTGCTCGTCGGGAAAAAGTCGACACCGAAATGACACGAAAGGTCTTAAAATCGCCAAACTAATGGAACGAACGTCTTAAAATCTCAACGCTAATACGCTAAACATGAGGGAGAAGGGGATCCAGAAAAAGCGACTAGCTCGCCCTTAAGGGGAGATATCCACTTGAGGGATTTGTTTCTGGACCCCTTTCTCCCTCATGTTTAGCCCCATTGTTTTTGAGATTTTAAGACGTTTGCCCCATTAGTTTGGCGATTTTAAGAACCCTCGCCCAATTTCTGTCAATTTTAAGACCATTCGTGCCATTTAGGTGTCGATTTTTTCCTGGCGAGCGATAGCGAGCCTGTAATTTAAGGGGAACCGGCCTTCGGCCGGGACATTTTTCTACCGAAAAATGTACAAATTTATCTTGAAAAAGGGGGGGGGGGGGTCAAGTCTAGGGAATCAACTAAAAATCTCCCCTTAAGCAGGGTCAATGTTACATCTGGCCGACTAGTTTTGGCTAGTCATCTACTGTATTGCAAAGCTATTGTGAACTAACTTTTGTTAACCCTTTGACTACCAGCGATGTGTGTTGTATTTTATTCTAGCTATATTTAGACGATATTATGCAGCTTAGGGAGGATCTGTGGTAGTTAAAAGGGTTGGTTGAGATAGTTTGAAGCCCTGTTATTGCTAGAGGTCCTTCCTAAGCTGAATAAAATCGTCTAATAGTTGCCAGAATATGATAAAAAACGGACGTCGTTGGTACTGTAGGGGTTAACAGTTAATCTATACATTTTGGCAGCATTAACCCTCTCCGACATATATCGCGATTTTGAGCCTATTAGCGATACTTTAAAGCCTTTGTTACCATCAGGGGTATTTAGAAACCTTTAGTTTAGTTACTTCAACCTCTGCAGTTGTCTTTGAGTTAGCTGTGTTGAGCCTATTAGGGATACTTTAAAGCCTTTGTTACCATCAGGGGTATTTAGAAACCTTTAGTTTAGTTACTTCAACCTCTGCAGTTGTCTTTGAGTTAGCTGTGTTGAGCCTATTGGGGATACTTTAAAGCCTTTGTTACCATCAGGGGTATTTAGAAATCTTTAGTTTAGTTACTTCAACCTCTGCAGTTGTCTTTGAGTTAGCTGTGTTGAGCCTATTGGGGATACTTTAAAGCCTTTGTTACCATCAGGGGTATTTAGAAACCTTTAGTTTAGTTACTTCAACCTCTGCAGTTGTCTTTGAGTTAGCTGTGGGCAGAAAACTAATTTTGGAGAGGTAATTATAAGAGTGAGAGAACTCTATTTCTTATTGCTAATCTGGCAACCTCTGTGTCATATGTGCGTGAAAGGGTTAATCAATCATTAACCCCTTCCGTACCGGTGACGTTTCTTGATTACATGTTAGCTAAATTTAGTCGTTTTTGTGCAGTTTGAGAAGGATCTGTGGTAGTAAAAAGGGTTAAGGGGGGTGACCTGTTTTTGTTCTGTCCTTTTCTATCTTTCTCTGGCTTGTATCCATTTGGCCCCATTCAGCCTACTGTTTTAAGACGTTTATCCCCATCCAGGTGTCATTTTTTTACTGGTGAGCGGTAGCGAGCCAGCATATTTTTTATATTTGTTTGACAGCAGGCTAAATTTGAAATTTTTTCGATAGAAAAATTTCTCCGGCGAAGCCGGATTTCTTCATATAATGCTGGCTCGCTATCGCTCGCCAGGAAGAAATCGACACCTAGATGGGGATAAACGTCTTAAAATAGTTGGCTGAATGGGGCTGAATGGATAAAAGCCAGAGAAAGAGAGAACAGGACAGAAATAACAAAGAGCAGGTCACCCCCCTTAAGTGAGATAGTTGGATGCCTGTGTGTTGCTGGAGACTCTTCTAAAAACTGAATAAAATCGGGTAATGGTAGCTAGAAAAAGTTAAAAGGACGGTACCGGTAATGAAGGGGTTAATCAATAAAGTTATTATAATAATGTATAGTTATTACCTCTCTATGAAGGTTGGACTATCTTTGAACACCTTAGGCCATTATGGGGAGATTGTAGATACCAACTGAACAGGGTAACTTCCAGGGGAGGCCTCATAGGCATGTGATAAGGAGTTGCTGGAACTCCTGTTTCATTTGCCTGGCTTCCCTCACTGCTTCTGTTTGTGTTTCACCTACACAGATTAATCCAGCTAGCTCTCACAAACACCTCTTCCTCCTATTCATTTCACTACACTAAACAAGCACACCACACTTCTTTCCAATACACCCCCCAAAAATAATAGTTTAAAGTAACGATTATCAATATTTCAACTTTGGAGGAGACACTTGTTACAGGCAGCTTTGCCTTTTTTGTCCTTCATACACATAGACAAAACAAAGAAATCTATTCTAGTAAAGTTAGCCATAGTCGTAGACTAACCCAAAGACAAAGTTGAACTAATTTGTGGTTTCTTCGTGAACTGTATTAACGATAGAGAGCTTCAAGATAAAATTAGATAGGCATATGGACGAGATGGGTTGGGTGTGAAAGGGATCTGCCGTGTGTAGGCCAATCAGCTCTCTGCAGACTCCCGTTTTCTTATGTTCTTATTTGTAGTATTTACTTGGTGTACCTTGCACAGCATATTTCACCAAAAGTTTCGCCTGACCCAAGTTGTTGTTGTTGTTGCTGTTCCCCAAGCTGCCTGGCCGAACAGCCCCAAGGCCCCGAGCAAGGCCAAGGCCATAACCCAAGTTAGATATTATGCTGTTATCTTTTCAATTAGTCAAGTTATGAGGTGGGATCCTGGTCATGTTAGAGCATTCTGTGCCTCACATAGCTTTGTCCAGTGTTTTTATTAGGACTGCTTCATATTCACAAGGGATTGGACTGGGTAGGAGAACAAACTTATTATTTATTCTCTAGCGTTTTGATCATATAGAATACATCTGTAGATCTTCATACAGACTCTCTGAAGATGGGTTCTATATAGCCTGTAGCATTAGAAATATAGAAATAATATAGTCTATTCACTGTAAGTAGGCGAGAAATCATGACCTCTATCCCCTGTACTTAAAAAGGGCTAGAGCAAATTGACTGTAGATTTCCACATCTATTCCTTGATTGACTCTTTCCAAATGGTTGAAATATTAGCTCGATTACTCTAGCCATTTTTTGAGTTCCAGAGGATAGAGGTCATGATTTCTCGCCTACTTACAGCGAATACACTATAATTTTGTGTGTTTCCCCCACTCCAACGTACTATACACTTTTTTTGTTCACTATTATTATCTTGGTATTATACTTTTTATCTCATTGTGTCTCTTATCTTGTTATCAGGTGTGGCAGCGTCGTGTCAAGAGCTAGGTGGCGTGGCAGGTGGCGGCGGCGGAGGTGGCACTGGTGGCAGCGGTGGTGGCGGCAGCAGCAGCGGCAGTGGTGACGCCAAGTCCACCTCCTCTGGGGCGTCCGACATGAGTGACTATCTGGACACCCTCAGTCTATCATCCTCACACTCCTCCTCTGACCATGACAGGTGAGATATATAGATAGATAGATAGAGAGACAGATAGATAAATATATAGATGGATAGATAGATAAATAGATAGATAGATGGAGAGAGAGATAGAGAATGAGATTGAGGTAGAGAGTGTTTATGAATGTTCACCTCTGGGGTGTCCGACATGAGTGATTACCTGGACACCCTCAGTCTATCATCATCGCACTCCTCCTCTGACCATGACAGGTGAGATAAAGAGAGAGATAGAGATATATAGATAGATAGATAGATGGATAAATAGATAGATAGATGGAGAGAGAGATAGCGATTGAGGTAGAGAGAGTGAGAGAGAGAGTGTGTATGAATGTTCAACTCCTCTGGGGCATCTGACATTTGTGACTTCCTCTATTTTCCTCACACTCCTCCTCTGACCATGACTGGTGAGTATGTGTATGTGTGTGTGTTTGTGTGAATATTTAATTAACTTAATTCATTATTTAAGACTAGTTTTTCAATGTAGTAAATACAACTGGGCACACTAACTAGTACTCTCTTCAACCTGCCCACTTTCAGAAGTGTTCCCCGGTGTGTGATTTTGTTATAATCTATCATCTATAACTATTTACCCACTATAGTAAGGCATAAGAAAGCAAAATAGGTAGTGCCCTTCTTCAACTCGCTTGATTTTAAAGTCTTTTCCTTGTTGTTGTTTCCTCAGACTGTTGGCCCGGTCATCTGTGAACACTCTGAGGCCAAGGTCGGGCCGTGAGTACACCAGGCTCGATCGACATGGACTCTGCTCAGAAACAAAGGTGAGGGAATGTGTTTGGAATGATAAGATTAAGATGACACATTTTAGGATGATATTACACTCTAAATTAGATAAATATACTATAAACAAATAGAGTTGTACAAAATATGCAAATTACACTGGGGTTTTGTATTGAAAGTAGATTTTCAATCTATACACCATACATTTATTGATATATAGGGTCAGCTTATATTAAGCTTTTGGTGGCAGTAGTAATTTTTATCTCCTTTTCCTATGTAAAAAAATTACTTACTGATCCCAGTTACTGAAAATATAGCAAAAATATTAGTGACAATATTAATGCCACAGGCCGTAGAACAGTTGGTAGAGCACTCGCCTGCAGACCGAGAAGTCGAAGGTTTGAGGCTTGTGTCAACCAGTTTGCGTTAATGGCAGACGCCAGTGCTGTGGTGGGCAGCGCGGTCTAGCAATCTGTGGCAACTGCCCACTGAAGTCCTTGAAACATCAGGGCACCCACCCTAGACCAGCTCTTGAGCAGGGAGTGCATGGTGGTAATATATGGTATGCATGGTAAAAATATGCATCATATCAATAACTTTCTTGTCAATAATAGGAAAATACACGAATAACTTCCATTATTATAGTAATAGAAAATTGCCCGATCTGCCTAGCTGAGGCTGTATGAAATTCAGTAATACTAATTGGTGTATTTGCTGGTAATGATCATCTACTGACTTAGAACTCTCTCCCCTACAGACGCTGCCTGTCCTGGGAGAAGCCCCGCCACACTGAGTCCTTCCCGCTAGATGCAGGGCAGGCCGGTGTCCTTCCTATTACACACAGGGCAGGCTAGTGTCCTTCCCACCAGATGTAGGGCGATCCAACACAGCACAAGACAAGACAGGATTGCCAGATGAGCAGGCCAACAAAAATTAGGGCAGACCAAAACAATCTGGGTAGGACAGGCAAAAACAGACCAGAACAAGCCAAGGCATATGAGTCCACTGCAAGATAGGACAATATTAGACAGTGCCATGCAGGAGAAGATCAAGACAAAAGAGAGCAGTTCAGGGCAGGACAGGCGAGGTCAGGGCAGGGAAGGACAAATGAGAACTATGCAAGACAGACAATGAGAGCAGTGCAAATAAATAAATTTATAAATATATAATAAGACAAATTAGAATAGGACAAGGTAGAACTAGACTGGGTAGAGCATATAATGGCACTGTAAGAAAAAGGAATGGATAGTAGAGGAGGAGGAAATGGAGCAAGATAAGAAGAAACTAAAGGAGGAGAAGGAGAAGGAAGAAAATGAAGGAGAACAAGAAAATAAAACTCTGCCTAAGCCCTGACACTTCCACGGGTGCTCTACCGACGAAGACCCCCAAAACAACGACGTTCTTTATACATCTAATACCTATTTCCGTTATGCTTCTGGTTCCGTTTGTATCATATTTAACCCCCATAATGCTTCGGTTCGTGTACAAAGATTGTGATATGTTAACTAGTGTTTCCGGAGCAAAACAGCAGCAGAGTGGTGCCTCGTGCTTCTAGTCAGGGCTAGGAGGAGGGGGAGAGAGTCCGGGGCTCCGTTCACACCGGCAATACGGAGAACTACGCAGCATGCACTCGCTATAAATTCATGTGGACAGGTTTCCTCTTCGCCAATGTGCGGGGCTGCTTGTGGCCAAATGGACATTAATGTGTCAGGGTTGGTGTATATACATTATAAATACGTTTTGTGCTTTATTTAGTGTGAAATTATCAAAATATCCCCTGTCCATCTTTATTCAGAACAATGCATGCTACGTATTGCGCCATATTGCCCGTCTGAACGCAGCCTAGGTTCCTATAGTTATCCACCTTTTCGCCTGCGGGAACTTGGAACTGGTTAACTCAATATGTGTGGATCCAGTTATCATTGAGGTCTAGTCCTTGAGTGTCCGGTAACTACGGGGTGGTTTGTGGATGTTGAGTGCGAACGTATATGAGTGAATTTGACTTTGACACAAACGCCTTGCATTTATACTGGCTCGGTTGACTATGAAAATCAAATATCTAATCCAAATATAATCCTATATATTATCTCCGGACGCTCCGGACTGAGACCTCGGGTAATTAAAAAAGAATAAGATCAAAAATGGTGGAGTTAACCAGTGTTGCTTACAGTTGAAGAAAAGAGTCCAGTCCATATGATCAGTAAATGAATCCTTTGTTGAATGAACCAGCAATTCCGAGACATTATTTTCAGTGGCATTTTAAAGCACGTGCTGACATTCAAGTAGGCTACAGGAATTTAACCCTTTCAATCAGATGACACTTTTGCTCTATATTCTTGCTTCTTTCGATGATTCTTCAACTTGAGGACAAATTTCTAGGAAAAACGAGGGCAAACTATATCAATGACCTCTTTGATTTTAACTTGTTTCCTAAGGTAGATTAAAATGGTATCTGAATGTAGCTTCAATAAAATAAAAGTATTCATTAGATTGAAAGGGTTAACCATGTTTGTTCCCATTCAAAAAAATATGCTCGATCATCGTATACGTGGGAAAGGCGTCACTATCAATATTTCCCAATGAATATAACACTGGGAAGAGAGGAGTAAACTTTTTGCCATTGTTTCAGGCTTAATCCTTTTTGTACGGGCGACATTTTTTATTTGATTCTGTTTATATTTAGAGGATTATACGAAGCTGAGGAAGGATCTTTGGTAGCTAAAAGGGTTGATTATGCTGGTATGTAGCCTTTCATTTGCTAACGGTCCCTCCTAAGCTGAATAGAATCGTCTAATAGTAGCCAGAATATAATTAAAAGTACGTCACCCGCACTGCAAGGGTTAAGGTCCAAAGACGCTCACTAATCCGAGACTCTTGCACAAAAACACAAACATTAGTCAACATATACGGCTGAGTTAAGCTAGTGTCACATAAGCGCATTTTCCAGCAATTTTCGAAGAGCAAGTTTTCTCTCGTACTATTTTGAGGCTCTTTCCCATTGGAATCGGAAACTAGATCGACTGTAGATTATGTTAGGTAGTTTAATTCTTGTGGAACTTAAGTTTTGAAATTGACAGGCTACAATTGCCCTTACAAATTGACGGAAAAATCGCTCGTGTGACACCACCTGATGTCTGGCTATTTGTATATTTTAGCTCATTTTAAATATTCAGAGATATTCAAACTTTATTCAGACTACAGAAAAAAACAGGCCAATCGTAAAAATATTACAAGATCTACAAGATAGTCCAGTTCAATGCAAGTCAGTCAAAAATTAGTCTGGAGCGAATGACTAACTACAATTAGTCAGCCAGACGAAATCCTGACGTGTCTGGATTATACGGTGTTATTTTCTGTGCGTAGGACAAGAGGACTGACAGGACTTATTTTCTCGACTGTACATCCGCGCTTATTCCCATTGTTCTTTCGTGGCTTTATTCTCTTGGTACTTGTATTTTACCAGGACGACCATGGTGATTTATCTTAACCCAACCAAAACTGATTAACTCAACCCAACCTGACCTAGCCCACCCAACCAATTCTAACATAATCTATCCTAACCTAACACACCCACCCAACCTAACATAATCTATCCTAACCTAACACACCCACCCAACCTAACATAATCTATCCTAACCTAACACACCCACCCAACCTAACATAATCTATCCTAACCTATTCATAACCTAACCCACCCCACCTCACCCAACCTAGCCTGACTTATTTCTAACCTAATCTACCCAAACCAAATCTATCCTAACCCAACCTAATCTATTCCTAACCTAACCCAACCAAACCAAACCTAGTCTAGTCTATCCTAACCCAACCTAACCTATTCCTAACCTAACCTATTCCTAACCTAACCTAACCCAACCAAACTAAATCTAATCTATCCTAACCCAACCTAATATATTCCTAACCTAACCTAACCCAATCCAATCATCCCAATCCAAACCAATATAGCTTACTGGTTGGTATAGGTTAGGTTATTATAAGTTAAGATAAATGACTGTGATCATCTTAGTAATTTGAAAGCAGCATGAGTATAAGGTCGCTTCGGAACTTCGGGATTTTGCCACCAAGTCACTTCCATCTATGCCCGTGTGTGGGTTTGTGAGGGTGTGGGGGAAAAGGTGGGACTCGAACCCTCCATGATGCCCTTAGTATAGTTGTGTGGGGAAGGGGATTGGGTGGGAGGTGCCGGTACAGATGACACTAATCTGGCATTATAGGATATAGGACACCAAATATATAGAAACCTATACCTCGTATACCAGACATTATTCCTCTACATGAAACCTTACATACAACAATTGAAATACATGTAAACTAACACTTTGTTATATTATGGAAAACAATTATATGAAACGATTGAAACCTATACCTGATATACCAGACATTATATTCCTAACATCACAAGGTAAATATTCCTCTACATGAAATCTTACATACAACTTTCTATACCGTACATAACAATTTGAATACATGAAACCTAACACTATATTATAGAACACAAATATATGAAACCAATATCTCATATACCAGACAATATATGCCTAACATCACAAGGTAAATATTCCTTTATGTGAAACCTTACATACAACTTTATATACAGTACATAACAATTGAAATACATGAAACCTAACACTATATTATGGAAAACAAATATATGAAGCCTATACCTGATATACCAGACATTATATTCCTAACACCACAAGGTAAATATTCCTCTACATGAAATCTTACATACAACTTTCTATACCGTACATAACAATTGAAACAACCTAACACTATATTATGAAAAACAAATATATGAAACCTATACCTGATATACCAGACATTATATTCCTAACACCACAAGGTAAATATTCCTCTACATGAAATCTTACATACAACTTTCTATACCGTACATAACAATTGAAACAACCTAACACTATATTATGAAAAACAAATATATGAAGCCTATACCTGATATACCAGACATTATATTCCTAACACCACAAGGTAAATATTCCTCTACATGAAACCTGACTTACAACTTTATATACCGTACATACCAATTGCAATACATGCAAACTAACACTTATGTTATATTATGGAAAAAAAATATATGAAACTTCTACCCGATATACCACACAATATATTCCTAAAAATTACTCTAAGAAGATATGATGATGCAATTCCTTTTTGTTTTCTGGCTATTATTAGACGATGTTATGCAGATTAGGAAGGGTATGTGGAAGTCAGAGGGTTAATCCAGATAGTCTTGACCCTTATAATTCCCACAGATCCTTCCTAAGTTGTATAAAATCGTCTAATGGTAGCCAGAATAAACTGTCAAAATGCGTCATAATCTGCAACTATTAACCTAACTATGGTGCATTAGCAAAATACATGACACAAACGCAGACACAACTACATGCACACACACACGCGTACACTCACATACACACACACACCAATACCTAATTCTAGAGAGTTTAATACCAAGACTTTAACTGGTAACTTCTTGGTATCTTTGTACTATCTGATGCATTTATGAAAGACGATAATACACACACACACACACACACACACACACACACACACACACACACACACACACACACACACACACACACACACACACACACACACACACACACACACACACACACACACACACACACACACCTCTAACACCTCCCACCAGGTACTGTATATGGAATGCAAACTGGCAGATGATTTGTATGTATTTAATAAAATATTTTTCCAAATGGTGGTGATTTTCATAACTCCTTTCAATTCAAACATCATGATTGTATTTTTATACATTTGTGAATTTATGGCACATACAAACACATTTTATGCATGCAGAATACAATTACTTAGTGAGTGCTATTTGTATTTTGTACTATTGCTAATGTCTTGTTAGGTTGCAAATTTGATTTTAATAGAACATTTTGACCCGGACTTCCCAAATTGACTAATTCCTGGAGCGTGACGATAGTGCGTTGTTATGTGTGCGATTAGTTTGCTTGGGAAACAGATTAATTTGTTCATGTAGCAATGTACAACCTATGTGGTGGATTGTGTTCTTTTATTTCATAAATGTTATTTTAGTAAGCGTTGTTTCCACATAGCGATTTTGATAAGTTATTTTGCCTTTATATTGTCTTTGTCCATGTTTTGGTTTGTATAGTTTGCAAGTTTTAAATTTTAATACCATCTTTGTTGAAAAGTTTTTGCCTATATATATATATATATATATATATATATATATATATATATATATATATATATATATATATATATGTTAGTAAAGCCAGGTAATTAATTTTCTTTAATACATACGAGGTTGAAAGAAATGTCAATTTCTGCGTTGGAAATTTTATTATTCAAAGTTTCCAGGTCTCTGATGAGTTTTCGCTGGGTGGCAGGAAGTAGATGAATGAGATGAGCAAAATTCATGGTGGTACAGGGTTACATAAATGTAAATGATGATACAGGATATACAATGCGTTTCACTGAACAACCAGCATTATCAAGTAAGGGTAGAATGATATAAAAGGTAAAGAGGAAGGGTATATATAGAGGGTGGAGGATCAGAGGAGGCGAAAATCAGAGGGCAAAAGTCTCCTATTGGTGGAGGGGTATTCCAGGAGTGCAAAAGGGGGAACCGCTTCACGCAGGCGCACTGGATGCGGGATGGTGTTGGTCGGGTGGCGGGGTCAAAGCTGATTGGCTGCGTGTCGAGGGGCGTGGCCTAAGTTGTGTGGTCCGTGTGACGCCGACAGAAGACGAAGCTGAAGGAGGTAGCGCGGGGGGCTGCGTCAAGGGCACCGGGGGGCGAGGACGGGCGTTAGGTCCTGTAGGGTAGTGCCTTTTGGCAGAAGGAAGGATCTGAAGGTCTAGAGTTTGGTTGTTGATGTTAGGATGTAAGGCTTGGATATATAACGCTTGGCCTCATAAGGCCTCAACTGCCACTACAGCTCCAAACCTGGCCCCCACCGGAAACGCCTAGAAACGGAAATCCTCCTGGACGACATCCTACGACTCAAGAAGGATGGCAAGGTCACCACTACTCCCGCCCTACAACCTACTCTCCTCGCTGAAGCCGCCAAAACCAGAGGAACTCACCATAGCAAAATCCTCAACAAACAACACTTCCAAGCTGCCAAACAATTAAGAGACAACCCCAACATCATCATCCGTCGTGCGGATAAAGCTTCCTGCCTCGTGATTCATGACAAGGAGGAATATCTTAGAAAAATGGACGTCATCTTAAATAACAACACCAAATTTTAAAAGATCACCCGCAACCCAACCGACGAAATCAAACGTACTGCCAACACCACCATCACCGCCATCAACGCCAAACAAGGAGGGGTCCACCTTAAAAAACTCGTCGGAGAATACACCCCTGGTTATGCGTACGGAACCATCAAAACACACAAACCTGGGAACCCCCTCCGCCCCATCATCTCCCAAATCCCCACTGCCACCTACCAGATCGCCAAGGCCCTGAACAACCTCCTCACCCCCTACGTGCCCAGCCAATACAACCTTAACTCAGCCCACGATTTTTTGGAAATTTTACGAGACGCCCCCCGGAACAACAACCACACAATCACCTCCCTCGACGTAGAAAGCCTGTTCACCAACGTGCCAGTGGATAGGACCATTGACATGATTCTATGTCGAAATTACCATTGCCCTGATACACCAACACTGAACATCCCGGACACTACTGGAGCTGTGTACCAAGGAGGCCCCCTTCCTTTGCCCCCGGGGGAACATGTACAAGCAGATAGACGGTGTGGCGATGGGCAGCCCCCTAGGAGTTCTTTTTGAGAACTTTTTTATGGGTACCATCGAGGAAGAGCTCCTAGCTGCCCAACGACCCGCCGTCTACTGTAGATACGTGGATGACATCTTCGTGCAAATCAAGGACCTCCACGAACTACAGGAACTCCAGCGTCGCTTCATGACCTCCTCCGGACTTAACTTCACCTTTGAAAAATCAAACAATGGACAACTCCCCTTCCTCGACACCCTCGTAGCTCTGAACGACCATGGGTTCAAAACCACCGTCTACACTAAACCAACTAACACAGGACAATGCCTCAACGGCGATAGTGAATGCCCCCGCCGTTATCTTCTATCCTCCATCTCCGCCTATGTAAGGAGAGCCCTCACGCACTGCTCTACCTGGGCCGACACCCACCAGGAACTAGAAAGACTATTCCAAGTTTTAGTGAATAATGGATACTCCAACTCCGACATCTCCAGCACCATCAACCACCATCTTGAAATATGGTACACCCAAAGCCCTCCCAACATTGACCTCCCCAATGAAATTAAGATCTTCTACCGCAATTACATGTCCTCTGAACACAAAAATTACGAGGCCGTCTTAAAAGAAATAATCTCCAAGCATGTCCACCCAACCAACCCGGAAAACAAAATCAAATTAATAATTTATTGCAAATCCCCCAAGACCTCCAACCTCATTCTCCGCAACAAACCAGCTTTCACCAAGATAAAGAACCCGATGACCGACGATCACGTCATTTACCAACATACCTGTAATTATGAGGACTGTGGACCTCATTCCTATATTGGCATGACGCAGACTCGTCTTTCACGTCGGTTAACTCTTCACCTTCAGGCTAGAGCCATCAAAGACCACTATCTCACCCCCAACTCACACGCAACGAGTTAGAGAAACACACCACCATACTCGATAAAGAAAGTGACCCAAGGAGATTACCTATACTCGAAGCGTTATATATCCAAGCCTTACATCCTAACATCAACAACCAAACTCTAGACCTTCAGATCCTTCCTTCTGCCAAAAGGCACTACCCTACAGGACCTAACGCCCCTCCTCGCCCCCAGGTGCCCTTGACGCAGCCCCCCGCGCTACCTCCTTCAGCTTCGTCTTCTGCCGGCGTCACACGGACCACACAACTTAGGCCACGCCCCTCGACACGCAGCCAATCAGCTTTGACCCCGCCACCCGACCAACACCATCCCGCATCCAGTGCGCCTGCGTGAAGCGGTTCCCCTTTTGCACTCCTAGAATACCCCTCCACCAATAGGAGACTTTTGCCCCCTGATTTTTGCCTCCTCTGATCCTCCACCCTCTATATATACCCTTCCTGTTTATCTTTTATATCATTCTACCCTTACTTGATAATGCTGGTTGTCCAGTGAAACGCGTCGTATATCCTGTATCATCATGTACATTTATGTAACCCTGTACCACCATGAATTTTGCTCATCTCATTCATCTACTTCCTGCCACCCAGCGAAAACTCATCAGAGACCTGGAAACTTTGAATAATAAAATTTCCAACGCAGAAATTGCCATTTCTTTCAACCTCGTATATATTAAAGAAAATATATATATATATATATATAATTTCATATCTATTTTTGTTTATCATATATGTATATAATTTTATACTGTATATATTTTGTCCTTATTTTATTTTATTTTTTTATTTTTTTTGTTAACCTGGTGACTTTGCACTTGGTTTTCGTACTTGCTCGCTTTAGCTTAGAACACTCTATTTGGAGCTGATTAACTGAGGGAACGGTGAAATATATGGCTAGTGTTTGTTTTTGCAAGTGAAAGAGGTTATTCTGCCACAGTGCTCAAGGTAGGTAGGTAGGTAGCACCCTCAGTCAATCAGCCCAAAGGGAAGTTCTCAAGCCAAAGTTATTAAGGGGGGTCACCTGCTTTTTTTTATCTTTCTCTCCTTTTCTCTCTTTCTCTGGCTTGTATTCATTAGGCCCCATTCTGCCAACTGTTTTAAGACGTTTATCCCCATCCAGGTGTCGATTACATCCTGGCGAGCGATAGCGAGCCAGCATTGTATGGAGAAATCCGGCTTTGCCGGAAACATTTTCCTATCGGAAAATGTACAAATTTAGCTTGCTGTCAAAAGAAAAATATATATATGCTGGCTCGCTACCGCTCACCAGGAAAATATTGACACCTGGATGGGGATAAACGTCTTAAAACAGTAGGCTGAATGGGGCCTAATGGCTACAAGCTAAAGAGAGAGGAAGAGAATGAGAGAAAAAAACGCACTTTCCCATCTGGCAAAGGTTAACTAGAAAAGTGTCTCGCCCCATTTCACCGAGTGCCTGGGATTTGAGCTCGAATATTACACTTTCTATTTGTATGTCCCACAGGTACCCCTTCCTTACCCTTCACTTACCTTAACCCTCTGAGGATCTATGACGCTTTTATCTTTTCTGTTTTCTAGCTATTAGTAGATGATTATATTCAGATTAGGCAGGGTGTATGGAAGTCAGAGGGTTGATGGAGATAATCTTTACCTTTTTCCTTCCCACGGATCCTTCCTAAGCTGTATATAACCGTCTAATAATAGCCAGAATAAACTGTCAAAATGCGTCATAATCCTCAAGAGGTTAATGAGGATCAGTAGATCTGGAGACATTATACCCACATGACAAAAAATATATATATTGTGATGACACGACAGTTTCGATGCTCTCCGGAGTCCTCTTCGGGTGTAAAGAGGACTCCGCACTTGTAGGAGACTCCAGAGAGAGAACTTTTTTTTTTCCGTCGTGTGGGTATGATATCTGCATTAAAATATTTGTGTCACTTTGAATTTCTCTTTTCATCAGTAGAGCTGCTGCTGCTTGCTTTCCATTTTAATCCTGATTATATATACGTATATTAACAAGCTAATAATAATCCTGGCCACAAGTATCCAAGGTAGCTATGTAAACAAGGGGTGTGATAAAAGAACACCTGACACCAACTGTACCTGTAGAGTTAGTGTATCGAGTGCCGAGTATGGCCACTATAGGTAGCGCCAACGAACTCGACAAAAATATTGACCCCTTAACTTCTCATAACTCAAGCAATCGCGCTGACATTTCTATCATTTGGGAAGAGCCCACCAGGAAATAGGTATGGATATATACAGCCAGTTTGCTCTAGGCCCCTTTGAGGTATGAGAAGTTAATTGGCCAAGTTATTGTCAAGTACGTTGGTACTACCTATAGCGGTAATCCACTCACCTGGTTACTGTCAGAAATGGTATTATACTGTAAGGGCTGTGGTTGGATATTATGACTATGTTTGCAAATTGGTAAAAGGTATATACAGTATATGTATATATAATATATATATATATATATATATATATATATATATATATATATATATATATATTGATATATATATATACTGTATATATATATGATATGATTTATTTCTATGCAGTACCAATTTACATCATCCCAAGCTAAGTTTCGAACTCGGGGTCTTAAACTTTGGAGATAAGTTTCGTTACCACTATATGCTAGCAGTTTACCTGTGGCTTTTCACTTTTGATATAGATGATACAAAGTTAACAGATTTACAAGTAGTGACAAAGTAGGTTCCGAAATTATCTAAAGGAATTTCAATAATATCCTATATATATCTATTAATTTATCTATCTATTTATCTATTTAGGGCGTCACTTAACCCCTTCACCACCATTACGTAATGTTCATCATATTCTGGTTACCATTAGACGATTTCCTTTCATTTGTAATCTACCTATACGACTCAAATGGGTAAATACGATCTCAATAAACTCTCTTAGTAACATAACTGCATAAAATCATCTAATCTTAGCCAGAATCAAAGGTAAAAAGGCGTCATGGTGCTGAAAGAGGTTAATCAATTCGACTTATAATTAAATCAGGTTGGATAATTATTTCAGCTGATTGGGATATCACTTCAGCTGGTTGAAATCAAATAATTGCTGGTTATGATATAATTTAAGGGGGGATGTGCGTATTTATTGGCTCAGTTATATATTTATATATTATTTGTTATTAGTTCCCTCCCTAGACCTCCATCAAGCTTAGATAAAAAAAAACAACAAGACCCTCCTTTAAGATATATTTGTACATTTTTCGATAGAAAATTTTCCCGGCCAAAGGCCAGTTCCTCTTAAATTACAGGCTCGCTATCGCCAGCCAGGAAAAAATCTATACCTAAATGACACGAAAGGTCCTAATATTGACAACGAAATTGGGTGAAAAGTAAAAAAATTGCCAAACTAATTGGGCAAACATCTTCAAATCTAAAAACTATAGGAACTAAAGATGAGGGAGAAGGGGGTCCAGAAAAGCGACCCATCTCCCCTTAAACTGTTTATTATGGCATCGAGTCAGCTGATTTTGGTGTCGTAGTAGCCAGTCAAAGCATTATTTTAGCCAGTTGGGCATAATTTAAGGTGGTAAGACTCATTTCAGCTGGTTAGAGCATCATTTCAGCTGGTTGGAGCATCATTCCAGCTGGTTAGAGCATCATTTCAGCTGGTTAGAGCATCATTTCAGCTGGTTAGACTCATTTCAGCTGGTTAGAGACTGATTTCAGCTGGTTAGAGCATCATTTTAGCTGGTTAGACTCATTTCAGCTGGTTGGAGCATCATTCCAGCTGGTTAGAGCATCATTTCAGCTGGTTAGAGCATCATTTCAGCTGGTTAGACTCATTTCAGCTGGTTAGAGACTCATTTCAGCTGGTTAGACTCATTTCAGCTGGTTGGAGTATCATTTCAGCTGGTTAGACTCATTTCAGCTGGTTAGAGCATCATTTCAGCTGGTTGGAGCATCATTTCAGCTGGTGTGCACATTTAGACTCATTTCAGCTGGTTAGAGCATCATTTCAGCTGGTTGGAGCATCATTTCAGCTGGTTGGAGCATCATTTCAGCTGGTTAGAGCATCATTTCAGCTGGTTGGAGCATAATTTCAGCTGGTTAGAGCATCATTTCAGCTGGTTGGAGCATCATTTCAGCTGGTTAGAGCATCATTTCAGCTGGTTGGAGTATCATTTCAGCTGGTTAGAGACTCATTTCAGCTGGTTGTAATATTATTTCAGCTGGTTAGAGCATCATTTCAGCTGGTTAGAGCATCATTTCAGCTGGTTAGAGCATCATTTCAGCTGGTTGGAGTATCATTTCAGCTGGTTAGAGCATCATTTCAGCTGGTTAGAGCATCATTTCAGCTGGTTAGAGCATCATTTCAGGTGGTTAGAGCATCAATTCTGCTGGTTAGATCATCATTTCAGCTGGTTTGGACATCATTTCATCAACCTGAAGGCTCATTTCATCACTCGCATGCATAAAAAACATCCTAAGCATAAACATTATCATTTTCACGTATCTTATTTACTGCTCAAGACTGACAGTAAACATGCAATTATTGTTTCTTTACTATTACCCTCAACTATGTCGGTCTATCACAAGTGTCTGGTGGTGGTGGTGTGTGTATGTGTGTGTGTGTGTGTGTGTGTGTGTGTGTGTGTGTGTGTGTGTGTGTGTGTGTGTGTGGGTTTACTTCACCTCTTGTGCGTTTCAGGCTATGAGGAAGTTGGAGCTGTAAACATCTGTATTTACTCCTACTGTACCGGCGACGCCTCTCTAATTATGTTCTAGCTAAAATTAGACGATTTTGTGCAGTTAAACCCCTTCTGTACCTGCGACGTCTTTTTAATCTTATACTTGCTATATTGAGACGATTTTGTGCAGCTGAAGAAGGATCTGTGATGCTGTGGTAATATAAAGGGTTAAGTGAGATAGTTCGATTTCTGTTAATTGCTGGAGGCCCTTTTTAAGCTAAATACAATCGTGTAATTATTAAAGTAGTACTTTAATAGGTGCAAGAATAACATGAAAAAAGACTTCCGGTACAGAATGGGTTAAGAAGGATCTGTGGTAGTAAAAAGTATTAAGTGAGATAGTTCGAAGCCTGTTAATTGCTGCAGTGCCTTCGTAAACTGAATATAATCGTCCAATAGTAGCCAGAGTAATGTTAAAAGAACGGCGCCAGTACTAAAGGGGTTAAACAGAAATACAATAATGTAATAAGTTGCTGATGGATAGAAAGTAGGGTGAATTTGGTTGTATGTATTTATGAATGTACAGTTGCCCAAATAAGTGATGTCGCGGCACCAAGTATACTGTATATCGATCAATAATTGGTATCAGCACTATCTAAGGTTTAATTCATAGTTTTGAGGGATACATACAAACATTGTCCTATCTTTACACACCCTATTCAACATCTGACAGACATTAATACAGCACACAGCGAGCAAAACGTAATGACAGCAGCGACACGACTTATTTGGCCAATTGTACTACAACTGTATTTGGCCAATTGTACTACAACTGTATTTGGCCAATTGTACTATTGGTCAATTGTACTACAACTGTATTTGGCCAATTGTACTACAACTGTATTTGGCCAATTGTACTACAACTGTATTTGGCCAATTGTACTACAACTGTATTTGGCCAATTGTACTACAACTGTATTTGAGCTGATAATTCTGCTAAATATCGATGTCTACAGCTCCAACTTCCTTATAGCCTGAAACTCGCAAGTGGTGAAATGCTAGTGTGGGTGTAATGGTTGGCGAGTGTAATTATTATAAACATTATGGTGCTAGCCTCAACCGGGTTTAGCAATTGTTCTATAACCCTCAGTATTACCCTCATTTAACTCTCTTTAAAGGGAGATTTTCACTTACGGTTATTTTTCCTGGATCCCCTTCCCCCTCGCATTCTTCCACGATTGAACCGATTGAACTAGAAAACAAACAAGCATAATTCTTCCACGATTAAACCGATTGATCTAGAGAAATAAAATATTCTTCCAAGATTAAACCGATTGAACTAAGGAAAAAAACTATTCTTCCAATAAAACCGATTGAAATAGAAACAAAAAACATATTCTTCCAAGATTGAACTAAGAAAAAAAAAATCTTTCACGATTGAACATAAACAAAATAAATAAATAAATAACAAAATTTCTTCCTCGGTTACGGTAAGGTGTCTAGCAGGTATACAGTAGGTAACATGATCAGCCGTTTCCGGTCCACGTGGTTCCCATTATAGCCCTTATACCGCACCGTTATAGAGGCTTCCTCTAAAGGGGTAGTGTTTATATATTAGTATATTTACTTATTTAGTTACTTATTGTTGTTTTAATTTTCCACTAAACCATTATCAAGCTTAGTAAATCATTCTCAAGATCCCCCTTCGAGATGAATTTGTACATTTTTTGATAGGAAAATATCCCGGCCGAAGACCGGTTCCTAAAAAAATAAAATACCTAAAGACCACGAAAGGTCTTGATATTGATCAAACTTAGAAAAACACCCCTAGACCTCCGTCAAGACAAATTTGTAAATTTTTCAGTAGAAGGCTGGTTCCTCTTATAATAACAAGGTTGATATCGCTCGCCAAGAAAAAATTGATACCTAAATATCATGATAGGTCTTAAAATTGACAACGAAATAAAGCTAAAGGTGTTAAAATATCTAAACTAATGGACAGAACGTCGTAAAATGTCAAAACTAATGGGGCTAAACACGAGAGAGAAAGAAGTCCAGAAAAAATAACCCATCTCCTCTTAACCGGGTCCCCAAGTGTACAGGAAGGCCAATTTACCCGCCGAGTCTCAGCAGGTTATCGATTCCCAATGCCCATCTTCAACATCTTTACTACCGCCTTCCACCGACTGACGATCGCCCCTTTCCCCTACTTTGAATTTTTATTTTTATTTTATTTTTTATTTTTATTTATTTTTTAACCTTTTTTATGGAAACGAGGAAAAAAAAGTGGGTATTGGCCCTGAGTATTTAGATAGATAGATAGTCTTGTTTAACTTTTTTTTGTTTACTTTTTTAAAAAAAAAATTTTGTTTTTGTTTTTTGCTGGAAACGAGGAGGGATTCTTTTAACCGATTCAGTACCAGGGACGTCCTTTTCACCCTATGCTGGCAACTATTTGACGATTTTATTGAGCTTAGGAAGGACCTCTAGCGATAATAAGGGTGTCCAGAAAAAGACAAATACCTCCCCGTAAGATAGAGGGGGTAAATGGGGAACAAGGCAAGAATGGAAGGATGAACGTTAAGCAAGTATAAGGCTTCAGGGTATCAGGTAACGGTATCTCTCACTCTCTCACACTCATACTCTCTCTTACTCTTACTCTTTCTCTCTCTCTCTCTCTCTCTCTCTTTCTCTCTCTCTCTCTCTCTCTCTCCTTTTAACTATGTCCTACCATATAATTTGTTTTGCTGTCTCCAGTTTGTTCGCCTCTCCATTCTCTCTCTTTCCCTTACTCTATCATCCCTCCTCGACTTGCACTCTCTCTTTCTCTACCTCTCTCTCATTTGTAAATTAATAACTTTATTTCCCCCCCTCAGATTCATCAAGGATTATTGCATATATATATTACTAAGATGTTCTCTCTTTTTCCCAGATATACGAAATATCACTTATAACTATGTTTATGTTACTCACCCAACTGTCCCCTACTAACATCTCACATACATCTACTAACATAAGGGAACTACTGCCCTAAAGCTAATATCCTGCCACGGATATTAGCTTTAGGGCAGTAGTTCCCTTTCCAGTTTTCCCTTACCCACTCTAAACTACCGTTTGGACATTTGATCCCCAGTGTTTTGGAGGACAGGTAGCCTAAATTGGTCGCTAGCCCTATTGTTGCTTTATTTCCTTTGTACTCTCCAATTCCTGTTCACATTCATTAATCAATAATAACCAGATTAAATTAATGAAATGGGTCCTGGTATACTGACATTTAAAAAAAAAAAAAAAAAAAAATATATATATATATATATATATATCCGAAAAATGGCATTTTTTTTGTCAGTGGAATAAAGTTGGAGTATATACTTTTACCTAAGTTCACAATAAAGACTATAATTATTGTAAAAAGTAGGGAGAAGGATGGATAGAAAAATAGACCATCTCCCCTTAATGGGGGGAGAAAGAAAAGGGGTAACATAAATCAGTAGGAGGTTTGGGACAATAGGTATGGCCTCTCTTGTATTATCTATTTATTTGTGTTTCGTTCCTGTACCCCTTTTGTTTCCCTATGTTCTGTATACTCTCTATTTTGTTCTTATTTTCTTCTTCTCTCTCTCACTCTATTTCACTCTCTCTCTCTCACACACACTCTTTCTCTCGCTCCACGTGGTCCCAACGGTTCTCCACGACACTTCAAATTCAAATTCCAAATCAATATAACCGTCACAGCGGTCGCTTCCTCCAGGTCCCTCCATTTGTCTCTCTCTTTCCTCGCTCTCTCTGTTTTATTTTATTCAGAGTTGCAATTCAGATCATTCCAAATATATTATATTAAATCATTTAATCTTTTAACTCACACAAGTCTAAGAAATTCTTCTTCAATCGAGTTGTCAACTTGTGGAATGGGCTTCCCCGAGATGTTATAGACTGCAGCACCGTTGATTTACTTAAACTTTGTCTGTAAATAAATAGCTTCCCCCCCCCCCACCTCTAATTCATCAAGGATTATTGCGTTTATTGATAACTAAGACGTTGCTCTACACGAAAGATCACTTATAACTGTGTTATGTTACTAACCCAACTGTCTCCTACTAACATCTCCTAATCTTGCCACGGACATTAATCCCAGGGCAGTTCTTACCTTTCCAATTTTCACTTACCCACTCTAAACCACTGTTTGGACACTTGAGCATCAGTGTTTTAGAGGGCAAGCATCTGTTGTTGCTTGATTTCCTTTGTACTATATTCGATTGCAACCAATTTTCCAATAATATGCATAATATTTAGATTACTGTATTTGTCTTGGTCAGTTTTTATACAATTATTGTGGTCTAGTACTCTTTCTTTCACTTACACTATTTTCAATTATCGATTTCATATCTCTAAATAATAACCATAATAATGTTCTTTCTATTCTCCATTCGCATCAGCTCATACAGTTTATTAGGGCACATTGCATAATTCACACTTATGTTCTCTTGATATAACTTCCCCAATTAGGTTTTTCATCCATTCTATATTTACGACATTAGTGTATGTCCATAATTCCAATGCATCCCGTTATTATCTATAATGTAGCTCATTTCTCCCCTTTGTTATATATCTGATTAAATTGTCTTCAACTATTATTATGTCTTTCATCTTCCTCCTCTCTCCTGTCCTTTCTCCGCCGTCTTCTCTCTCCTATATACAGATAAATAGTTTAGGTACTTTAGATATAAGCAGCCTCGTAAGGATTAGTAGAAGATAATAATTATGTTGTTGCTTGTTTTTCCTTTGTACTCCTTTCTACTCTTCGTTCTTTATCTAATTCCGCTTCTATTCTTTCTACCCTTCCTTCTCTCTATCTCCCTTTTCTTCCTTTGCTTCTTCTCTACCTTCTTTGTTTCTCCCACTTCTTCTATATATTCACCTCCCTCTTCTTCCCTCCTTTCCTCTCTCTCTCTCTCTCTCTCCTTTGCTTCCTCTTCTTTTCTAACTTCTTTCTCCTTGTCCTAGGTCTTCTATATCTTCACCTCCTCCTTCCTCCCTTTCCTTGTCTTTCTCTTCCTTCTCTCTTTCATTTATCTTTCTTTTGTTTCTTTTTTACCTTCTTTCTCCTTTTACAACGTCTTCTATATCTTCACTTCCTCCTTCTTGCATTTCCTCCTCCGCCTCCGCCTCTCCCCTCCTTCTTTGGTCCCCTCTTTCTATATGACAAGCGATTATCTTAAGCTGACTCGCCAATCTCTCTCTCTCTCTCTCCTTGACTTTAATTTTGTTTGTCGGTTTCTTGTCTCTATTTGCTGGTAGTCATCATCATCATTATCTTCATCTATTTTCTTGTTCTTCTTCTTCTTCTTCTTCTTCTTCGCAGTCGTTGTCTATATTGACTCTAATTAATGTTTTCCATTGTTAATTATTCTTCATCATTTTTCTATGCCCGATGGCAGTGTTTAAATATGTTTCTCTTTACCGTGTTTTTTTTAGTGAGACTTCCTAGGCTCATTCTCTTGTTGTTAGCAATATTATTATTTTTATTTTTTTCCTAGCATTCATATCCATCATCTCTTTATTGCTATATATATTTATGCCCCCCTCACCCCCCCCCCCCCCCCTCCTCCTCCTCTCTCTCTCTCAAACAAATGCATAAATATATTACATAAATAACCTGACACTTGTAGTAAGTAATTACTACTTTATTCTTTACTAAACAAAATCCAGTTGAAAAATTCTTCTTTTGCTTGGGGCATTGCTATACAGTATGTGTATATCTGTGTAATACACACACACACACACACACACACACACACATACACACATACACACACATACACATACACACACACACACACACACATACACACTCACACACACACACGCATACTCTCTCGCTATTACTCACTCTCACACTCACTTTCTCTCTCACTCTCACACTCTCTCTCTCTCTCCCCTATTCACCCTCCTATAATTCCCCCCTCCCTCTCCCTACTTTAAGTCATTTCTATAATCCTATTTTTCCCCCTGTAATCCCATCTTTCTATTCATTCCTTTATTGTCCCTTCCTTCACATCCACCTGTTTCGTTGGCCCTTTAGCCTTAAGGGAGCCCACCTCGCTTGTTTTCTCTTTGTCTCCCTCTCTCTTTGGCTTGTATCTATTCAGCCCCATTCAGCCTACTGTTTTAAGACGTTTACCCCCCATCCAGGTTTCAATATTTGCCTGGCGAGCGGTAGCGAGCCAGCATATATTTATTTTTGTTTTGACAGCAAGCTATATTTGTACATTTGTCGATAGAAAAATGTCTTCGGCGAAGCCGGATTTCTCCATACAATGCTAGCTCGCTATCGCTCGCCATGAAGAAATCGACACCTGGATGGGGATAAACGTCTTAAAACAGTTAGCTGAATGGGGCCGAATGGATACAAGCCAGGGAAAGAGAGCAAAGGAGAGAAAGATAAAAAAAAACCGGTGACCCCTCTTAACCCTTTATCTCTCTCTCTCTCTCTCTCTCTCTCTCTCTCTCTCTCTCTCTCTCTCTCTCACACTCTCTCACTCTCTTTTTCTCTCTCTCTCTCTCTCTTCATTCCTTTATGGTGCCTTACTTGACATCCACCTCTTTCGTTGGCCCTTTATCCTCTGGCCTTTCAGTACCTGCCGTTCTTTTAACCTTATTTTTTCTGGCTACTATTAGACGATTATATTCAGTTTACAAAGGGCCTCCAGTATGTACAGTAATAGGCTTCGAACCACCTCACTGAGCCCTTTTTACCACCACAGATCCATTTTATACTTCATACAATCGTCTAAATATAGGTAGAATAAAATCAATAAGACGTCCTCGGTACAGAAGGGGTTAACCTTTGCTGTGTCTATTTTCCGGATGTTTGATGCTTTGTTTACGAGCTTTATATCATATTGTTTATGTTCTCTAGTTTATAATCTACCTCTACGACTCAAATGGGTATATACGATCTTCTTCAAACCTTCTTGATAATATAGGTCCTTCTTAAACTGCATAAAATCGTCTAGTTTTAGCCAGAATCAAAGTTAAGAAGGCGTCATGGTGTTGAAGGGGTTAAATACAAACGTAAGCCTTTCAGTATACAAGGATTCGTGTATTCCTTATATTCTGGCTAATGATATTCCAATGTATTCAGCTTAGAAAGTTATTATGGTTGACAGAGGGTTAATTGAGATGGAGATCACCCATTCGATATCTAGAGAGCCTTCCGAAGCTGAGTAAAATCATATCATATAAGCCAGAATGTGGTAAAATAAATGGTCAAAGTACTGAAAGGGTTACTAACTTAAGGGAGCCCAGACGGTATTGTACAGCATAATTTACTGGTTCGGCTCAATGGTTTAAGGAAGGGGTTAGTTTGCTCTCTAAGCCTATATTAAACTTTAAAAACACCCACAACACCCCCATTCGATTGAAATTTGTACATTTTTCGGTAGAAAAATGTCCCGGCCGAAGGCTATTCCTCTTCAAATACAGGCTCGCTATTGCTCTCCAGAAAAAAAAATCGATAGCTAAATGGCACGAAAGGTCTTAATATTGGCAAAGGAATGGGGCAAAAGGTCTGAAAATCGCCAAACTAATGAGGCGAATGTCTTGAAATCTCAAAACTAATAGGGCTAAACATGAGGGAGGAGGACTCGAAAAATCAACTGCCTCTCCTTAATATATTAATATATAACATAATATATTAACTGTAGGATGAGATAGGATAAACCCCCCAAGCCTGTACTGTTATGCCCCCCCCCCCCCCCCCCGCGAGACTAATAACATGCAAATGGCTAACTTCTGAGCATGCTGTACCTATCCCCATCCAACCCAGACTAGCCTAACTATAACCTATCCTAACCTAACTTTATCTTATTTTACCTTACTCTATTTTATCCATTATCTATCCTAACCTTAACCTATCCTAGACTAACTTCATCTTATGTTACCCTACTCTACTTTATCCATAACCTATCCTAACCTGACCTATCCTTACTCATGCCATACTGTTCTAACCATATATCCTAGCCTAACTTCATCTTATTTGACCTTACTCTACTTTATCCATAACCTATCATAACCTGACCTATTCTAGCCTAATATACATACAAACAAATACATAAACACCAGCGACAAATAAAACAATGAAAGAACAAAGATACAAATAACCAAACAAATACACAGACCAAAGATACAATTAAACAGATAAACAGATCAGGAATACAAATATACAAACATATAAAAAAATCATCCACAAACAAACACACAGATAAAATAATGTGACCAACAGCCACAAACAAGGCAAGGTAGCCCAGAAAATCCAATAAGAGAGAGAGAGAGCGGTCCTCATAACAAATGCAAGTAAACGACTAAATTTTACCTTCTGTCAACAGTGATAAAATAAATCCCACCAAATCTGCAAGGGGAAAAAAAATCCCATATTGAAAATTCGTGTCCAATGTACAGAGGAAACATGGAAATGGTCTTTGTGGGGGTAGGGGGGGGGAGGGGGGAGAGGAGGAGGAAGGGGAAGGATCAGAAAGAGGAGGTGGGGAGGAGAAGTGGGGGGGGGATAGGAGGAAGGGGAAGGATCAGACAGAGGAAGGGGGAGGTGGGGGGAATAAGTGGGAGGAGAAGTTGGGGGGGGAGGGATTGGAGGAAGGGGAAGGATTAGAAAGAGGAGGTGGGGAGGGAAGAAGTGGGGGGGGGGGTAGTGGAGGTAAAGAAGGGGGAGGAATGGGAGGAGGGGAACAAAAGGATCAGGAGGAGGAAGGGGGTGGGGGGAGGGGAAGAGGAGGGCGAAGGAGAAAGAAGAATTAGAGGAGGAAGAGAGAAACATACGTAATTGACAGAAAGACAGACAGGCAGACAAATAATACGAGAGAGAGAGAGAGAGAGAGAGAGAGAGAGAGAGAGAGAGAGAGAGAGAGAGAGAGGATGGGAAGGAAGGAGGTATGGCCGAAAGATTATTGAAGCACTTAATTTGAATACACCCCGTTGCGTGCGTAGTTTATTCAGAATATAGGAAAAGGGAAGAACGAAGGAGGGGGGAGGGAGAGAGAGAGGTGGAGGTAAAAGGAGAGATGGAGAATGGGGGCGGGGGGGGGGGGGGGGGGGCGGAGAGGTGGAGGTTAAAGGAGAGAGATTGAGGAGGAAAAGAAAATGAAGAAGAGGGTTGCATATTGAATTAATGTATGTTTAATTATTGTATTGTTATAATCATACGTGACATATACATTGCATATAAAGACACAATTTTTTTAGTTTCTTGGCGAGACCAGAAACCACGTCAGACCAGAATCCACGAAAAACCAGAAACCACGCCAGACCAGAAACACGCGATACCATAAAGTGCGAGACCACCATGCAAGACCCTTAAGTGCGAGACCACTACGCGAGACCGTAAAGTACGAGACCACCACGCGAGGCCGTAAAGTGCGAGACCACCACGTGAGACCGTAAAGTGCGAGACCACCACGTGAGAGCATAAAGTGCGAGACCGTAATGTGCGAGACCACCATGCGAGATCGTAAAGTGCGAGACCACCATGCGAGACCTCTTCCTCCAGCTGATCAAACTCCGCCCAACTGAGGCCAACTCCGACCTCTCGCCAAAGTTAGGGCCGTCCTCGCCAAGTATTGGAGAAGAATGATTAATTAATACGAGTTTTGAGCCGCGGGGATAGGTGAGAGAGAGAGAGAGGGGATAGTGGGAGGATAAGCTGGGGATGAGAGAGAGAGAGAGAGAGAGAGAGAGAGAGAAGAGAATGAGAGTGATAATGAAACAGGAGGGGGGGAGAGGGAGAGAGAATAGTGTGGGGATAGATGAGACGAAAGTGAGAGAGAGAGGGGATAGTGGAAGTATAAGCTGGGGATGTACAAAGGAGTACAAAGGAAATCAAGCAACAACAGATCTAGTGACCCTTCTAGGCTGCTTGTCCTCCAAAACACTGAGGATCAAATGTCCAAACAGTGGTTTAGAGTGGGTAAGGGAACTACTGCCCTGGAACTAATGTCCGTGGCAGGACTAGGAAGTTAGTAGGGGACATATGGGTTAGTAACTGAGGGGAGGATAAAATAAAGTTATTCATTTACAAACGTAGTCAGTCGCGGGTTTGATGCGAGATATTTGTCTAGGCGGAGTTTAAATGAATCAACGGTGCTGCAGTCTATAACGTCTCGGGGAAGCCCATTCCACAAGTTGACAACTCGATTGAAGAAGAAATTCTTAGATTCGTGTGAGTTAAAAGATTTACCAATAATTTTGCAACCGTTTCCCCGCGTGTAATTAGATAGGTCGATAGTGAAGTACTTACTACAGTTCATATTGTCGATGCCTTTGATGATTTTGAACACTTGAATTAAGTCACCTCTTAATCTGCGCTGGGTTAAAGGAAATAGATTTAATTCTCTAAGACGCTCTTCGTATGGTTTGTTCTTTAGGCTTGGTATCATTTTGGTAACTCTACGTTGAACTCGTTCTACCTTGTTTATGTCTTTTTGGTAATAAGGGCATCAGCATTGAACGCAGTATTCCAGAAGAGGGCGGACTAAGGAATTGTAAAAGGTTAGGATAACGTCTTTGGATTTGTGCTCAAATGACCTGCCTATAAAGCCAATTATTTTGTTTGCCTTCTTAACAACTTCTGAACATTGACTCGGTTTTAGGTTACTCGATATTGTTACTCCCAGATCAGTTTCTCTGTTTACATTCTTAAGCTGAGTGCCATTCATCGAATAGTTTGCTTTCTCATTTAGGTATCCGATATGTAGTACTTTACATTTATCCGCATTGAAACTCATTTGCCAAATTTGGGCCCAATGTGACAATTTATCTAGATTGTGTTGCATATCGTCAACTTGATCTTTTGAGAGTACGCTATTTGCAATTTTTGTATCGTCAGCAAATTTTGAAATTGTACAGGTGAGACCCTCATCTATGTCGTTGATGTAAATTAGAAAGAGAATTGGTCCTAGTACCGATCCCTGGGGTACCCCGCTACTTACATTGGTCCATTTAGATGCCTTACCATTTATGGCTACTCTTTGCTTTCTGTCGCTGAGCCAATTTTCTATCCATTTCAACACACCGTCTTATATTCCATGCACTTTTAGTTTTAGCAGTAAACGTTTGTGGGGAACTTTGTCAAAGGCCTTTTGAAAATCAAGGTATATAATATCTACAGCTTTACTCTCATCGTAGAGGTTGAGGATATCGTGGAAGAAGTCTAAGAGGTTTGTTAAACAGGAACGTTTTTTACGAAAGCCGTGTTGAGTATCTTTAAGTATGTTATTTTCCTCTAAGTGATTTACGAGTCTGTCTCTTATGACCATTTCTAGCATTTTACATACAACTGAGGTTAAGCTAATTGGACGATAGTTACTGGGTAGGGATTTGCTGCCTTTTTTTAATATTGGTGTTACGTTGGCTATCTTCCACTGATCAGGCATAGTTCCAGACTGCAAGGATTTATTGAATAGTAATGTCAGTGGTTTGGAGAGCTCATCCTTAGCTTCCTTTAGAACTCTAGGTGAGATTGTATCAGGTCCAGCCGTTTTATTTACCTTGAGTTTATCTAAACAATTCAATACTTCTCTCTCTGTAACGGTGATATTGCTTAGAACATCTGAATTATCAATCTGAATCGGCGATGGTGTAGGGATATCACTGAGGTCTTCTGTTGTAAAAACTGATGCAAAGAAGGTATTGAGGGCATTACTCATTTGTACTTCGTCTTTGGTGTATTCTCCATTTTCATCGACTAACGGCCCAACAGTTGAAGTAACTACTTTTTTCTTTCTGATATAACTATAGAATTCTTTCTGGTTTGCTTTACTTTGATTCGCAATATGTAACTCTAGGGTCTTTTTACTTTTCTTAATTAACTTTTTGGCTTTGCGTCGTAGCTCTACAAATTTCACCCGTTCTTCGTCATTTTGTGAGGATTTTAATCTATCATTAGCACATTTTTTAGCAAGCAGGCAGTTTGAAATATCTTTATTCCACCATTTGGGCTTATTATTATGGCCTGGACGCCGTATTTTCGATGGTATGCAGTCTTGCACTGCTTTTAGGTAAGTGGTTTCGAATAACTTCCAAGATGTATTTATGTCGTTATTGTTAATTAAAAAGCTCCAGTCAGTTTCTTTAAACATAGCTCTAAGTTTATGAAAGGTTGCTTTCTTGAAATTAGGGACTTTTTCGATGCTACTATTTGGTTCGTTACTAGTAAAGTTTAAAGTGAAAGTTATCGTACGATGGTCGCTGTTACTGAATTCATCACCAACATTCAAATTCTCTATTAATTCTTCTTTTGTTGCAAGTACAATGTCAAGAATGTTATTACCACGGGTCGGCGTTCGAACAAATTGATAAAGCGAACTCTCTTGCAAGTTCGTATACAAGTCATGTCCGGAGTGTGAAGCAAGAGTATCGCCCCACTTGGTCACAGGTAAATTAAAGTCGCCAAAAAATACGGTATCTTGTGAGTTACTTACATCTGCAATTTGTTCATAAATTTCTCGGTCAGTTTGCACTGATTGAGCTGGAGGTCTGTATATTAATGCAAGTATTATTTTTGTACCTCTATTATTCTTTATTAGCACAAAAGATGTGTCGACGTTCACAATTTGAGGTTTTGACAAGAGGGTCGGGTTAAGACTTTCTTTGATATAAAATAAAACGCCACCTCCATTTTTATTTATTCGGCTGTTCTCAAACATTACATAACCGGGAAGTGAATACTCTGCTAAAAAGTCTCTATCTACTGTATTGAGCCAAGATTCTGTTATACCAATCACATCATAATTTTCAGTAAACACTAGTTCCTCTAAATCTGAAAATTTATTGCGTATGCTACGAGCGTTTGCATAGAAAACCTTTAAAGTTGCAGTTTTAGAACTCACAGAATGTTCTTTAATCAAATTTTTGGTTCTGGTCAGATCTACATTTACATTCATGGCTGACATCGGTCCTCGGTCGCTATCCCTGGCGGTTTTGAATTTGGGTCGTGTTGGTGGAGCTTTATCCAAATTAGCGGTTCTTGACAGATTAGCATTTAATTCCTTCGCAGGTTGCCACCCTCGCTGTCTTCGGTCCTCCTTCCTGGTTGTCCTGTGCCGAGTCGATTTCTTCTCCGAAAATCCTTCACCGCATCGTTGAGAAGACGCCCAATGTGTGTGTGAGAGAGAGAGAGAGAGAGGTATAAGCTGGATAGACTTGGGATAGGTAAAGGGTTAGTAACAAGGTTCAGTAAGGATAAGCCAGAACAGGAGGAACTTAGCGTATAAGTATACGTTTATAGGGGGGGGGGGTCAACATCAAATTCTCAATAAATTTGTTTATGACAATAAATGTTTTGAATTGAATTGAATTGAAATTGAATTGAATAACCATCACTAACATGAAATATTTACAAAGACCAATAAAACAGCGGTAAAAGACAAACACTCCTAGGCGATCCTAACTCCGTACTGCACATGCGCCGGTGTGCCAGTACTCTCTCTGTCTCTGTATCTCTCTCTCTCTCTCTCTCTCTCTCCCTTTCTCTCTCTCTCTCGCTCGCTCATCCCCAGCTTATCCTGCCACTATCCCCTCTTTCTCTCACCTATCCCCGCGGCTCAAAACTCGTACTAATTAATATCTTACAAGGCTTTGACAGATTAGACACAAATGCGTTGTTCTCTTTGAATTATCTTCCCACTCGAAATTATGGCATGAAGCTGCTAACCAGAAGAGCTAACCTAGACGTCACTAAGAACTTTTTTTAGCTATAGCATAATAAACGAGTGGAACAAGCTACCTAATAATGTAATTACCAGTACATCTATCAATATGTTTAAGAACCGATTCGATGCCCACCTGAGAATATAACGGGAGTCTTTTGAAGTGATTAGTATCCCCCCCTCCCCACACACACGCACGATCGTCTGGAGGTTCTGCGAGAATCCTGAGAGTCGACGTGGAGGCTTCAACAGGGCCTGCCGGCCCATACGGTCCGGAGGTCTATGGTAACTCTCTCTCTCATTCATAATATATACGCAACTGTTTCTTTACCCTTATTTCCAATCATGTTTACTATTTACAGTCTCTCACATTCTTTCACCCTCGCTCTCTCTTCCTTTATTTAACCATTTATATCTAACTGTCTATCTATCTATCTATCTATCGCTTTCGTAATTTGTCTGTGTATTACATATTTTAAAATTTACATTCCACTAATATTCATTCTCCTACCCTCCTAAATATTTTATCTCTCTCTCTCTCTCTCTCTCTCATAAAAAGGAACAAGTGGGTGTTTTCCAATATACAAGGTAGGAGAGAGAGAGAGAGTGTGTGTGTGTGTGTGTGTGTGAGAGAGAGAGAGTGAGAGAATGTGTGTGTGTGAGGGGATAGGTAAAGGGATGATGATATGCGAGAGAGAGAGAGAGAGAGAGAGAGAGAATAAATACCATATCTTCCCAATCGGCTATTTTAAAAACATGAACTCCATCAATGCGAGTGTTGCCGTCTGGAGGGTTGGTTTTCAAGGACATGATCGGTATAAGACCTTTAATAATATAGTAACTGTTTCTCTTATTCTTAACCCCTACTGTACCGGTGACGTAATTTAAATTTTACTCTAGCTGTATTTTTACTTTTCTGCAGTTTAACACTTACGCTGTGGGAATATTTCCGCCTATTTCCACCATATTAGGGTTCATTCAGGCACCCCTGATTGATTAAGCAAGTATCTGAATGAAATTATAATTATGTATTCAACCAAAAACTAGAAGAAAATAGCTTCAAAATTACACCAGAATGAGCTTTGTAGCTCACAGGCTTCACACGCAGCACTATCATAGACATTTGCTAATACTGTACTAAGCTATTATTGCTAATGTCGCACTACATTTGCCTTGGCAGCGCTATATGTCTAGCGAGAGTATAGCTCATATTCCTCAGTGCCTTGGCCGGCTGGCTTGAGAGAGGATGGTGGGCCTGCCGTGCTCTCCCGTAAATTGCCAGGGCATAACGTCTCCCGCAGCCAGTGGGTTAAGAAGGATCTGTGATAGTAAAAAGGGTTAACTGAGATAGTTTGAAGCCTGTTAATTGCTGGAGGCCTCTTTTAAACTGAATACAATTGTCTAATACTAGCCAGAATAACATAAGAAAGACGTCGCCGGTACAGAAGGGGTTCAAAATATATTAATGGTTTCTCATATTCTTAATGATTGTGGGCACCGTATCACAAATATGGGTTATAGAACGTATGAAAAGGGAAATTAAAGTGTCCATATTATAATACCTTTTAACCCGTACAATACCGGTGACGTATTTTTCAATATATTCTGGAAACTATTAGACGATTTTACTCAGCTTAGGAAAGAAGTCTACCCATTACGGTGCAGGCATATTTCCGCTATATTAGGGCTCATTCAGGCACTCCTGAATGATTAAGCAAGAGTCTGAATTAAATTAAATGTATTAAGCCAAAAACTATACAAAAATAGCTTCAAAATGACACCAGAACAAGCTTCGGATAGACTTGGGATAGGTAAAGGGTTGTTGGTGTAAAGGAGCAGGAAGGATAAGCCAGAAAACGAACCACTTGGCGTATGATAAGTATAATAATTATGTTTAAGGAGAGATTTCCACTTGAGGGATTTTTTTTCATGACCCCTTTCTCCCTCATGTTTTGCCCCATTGCTTTTGAGATCTATGCAACGGTGAGGTCATGTTGAATTACTCTACTTCCCCTAAGGCAGTGTGTAACTGGAGCGGGTGAATAAGATTTGTTACTTGCGAGATACTATTTCTGCCAATGGTACCTTACCTTTTGATACCTTTTGATGTGTTCGCCACTCTTCTAGCGGCACCAAGGAGCGCGACGCCCCTCGTTATGGGTGGTGATTTGGTGCAGTAGACTGTTTGAAGCGACAGCTCGCTCCCTTGCGAGGATGGGCTCGTCTGGCACTTTTTGCAGTTCGACATCTAGGGCTCTCTTGAAGTTGTCTAACGAGATGTCCCTCATGTCTCTTACTCGCCGTGGGAGTTTGTTGAAGAGACGTGGGCCTCTGTGTGATAACCAGCCCTCTCGCAGAGAGCCCATAGCACCCCTGTTATTCATCCGGGGATTTCGCATTCCCAGCCTCTCCTATCACTGAATTTCATGACCATCGGAGTATGTAGGTTTGGTACTAAACCCTCTGCGATTTTCCACGTGTATATTATTAGGTAACGTTCTCTTCTACGTTCCTGTGAGTACAGATTCAGTGCTCTTAAACGCTCCCAATAGTGTAGATGTTTTATCGAACTTATATGCGAAGTGAAATTTCTTTGTACACTCTCTACGTCATTTATTTCACCTGCTTTGTATGGGGATGTTAATACGCTACAGTATTCAAGCCGCGGTAGCACTAGAGATTTGAAGAGCGTTATCATAGGCAATTCACCGCGTGTTTTAAAAGTACGCAGAATCCAACCCGTTAGACGTTTCGCAGCCGCCACTTTGACCTGGTTATGTACTTTGAAACCCATATTTTCAGACATTAATACCCCAAGGTCTTTCACACTGTCTTTCCGTTCTATTATGTGGGGCATAATTTGTCACTATTTCCAGAATTATATGTGGCTGAGGAAAGTTCAGAAAGCTGCTGCCGTTTCTAACCATGGGAGGACTAGTCCCTTCACTTGCAGGGACAAATTTATGTTTTTTGTGTATTAGAAGTGCAATGACATGCTTCAGAAATGTGGCCAGTAAAATTGGGTGATCTCAACAGAGGGGAATGCATCACTATTGTATAAATATATATTTGTTCGTAGACTAATTCGACACCATGACAATGCTATTATTGGATAATGCTACCTTGGTACAGCCCTATTATAATATTATTAACCCAATGCAAAGTTTTAGCAGTTACAATGCATGATTATTATTTGCGCACATAATAAGTAAAATGAAAAATATACTGCAAACTTTAAATTAGTGCTTAAAGAACAGCTGGAAGGGATTACAACACTTGCCTTGGAGACTCGGAGAGAAAAATGCGACCAAAATGTTTACTCTCAGTATTAAAAGTTTACACTGCAGAGAATGAATAATACACGAGGAATAAGAACAAGATTAATGTTGACTGACTGACTGACTGTTGACGATTATGTGTATATTTTTTAATGTTATGATCGTAGCAATTCCACTAGTAATATAATACAAATAGTCATGCCGATAATAATAATAATAATAATAATAATAATAATAATAATAATAATAATAATTATTATTATTAATAACATAGCAATAATAATAATTATTATATGATTAAAAACACTTGTATGGCTACAAAAGCGCAACATTAATGCACAAAGTGTGAAATGTAAGTGCAACATACCAGTAACGGCAGATAAGGTTCGGAATCAACTTCGGATAAAAAACAAATTAATTCATTCATTCAACAAAAAAACAAGAAACGAATATTTGAATGAACGGAGCCTCATCTGGTTATGTTCCATGGATGTAGGGATATTAGAAAAAACAAATGCAGTAACTTTTCTACATCAAGCACATGCCACAATATAATAGCTAGGCAAGCATTCGAACCTATGCAGGCAGGAGCTCTGTCTGTTGTACCACATTGAAGTTTATAAGCAGAATTTTTACCTCAAGAAGTAGAAGTACCGAAATTCTCCTTTTAACCTCCATCGTGGTATAGTCGACAGAGCTCTTGCTTGGATAGGTTCGAATGTTTGCCCTAGTTACTATAATGTTCACCAAATAAACATGTCACGATAGCCTACATTGCATTCATATTAGTAATTGTGTTGGTATATATTTCATAAGTAAAACAATGAGGGCTAACTGATGCCTAGAATATTGTTCATATTGCATTAATGCAGCCGATGAAACATATATTGCAAAATCTTGATGACACAAATATAACAGGGGAAAACCTTTAAACAATAGCAAGGAGGACAGCCCTCCACCTTGTACTCTTCTAATTTGCTCTTTCTTTCCTTCTTTACTTCACTCTAATTCTTACAGACCTCTCACCTCCCCAACCTGTCTATCCCCCTCTATTTTAACTTTAATTTTAAGACAATTGATTAACAAATAATAAATTAAATATATGCCAATTCAAACATGTACAATTTAAAGTAGCCTATTACCACAAACAGCAAAAGTCTTCCATGTAGCCTATCATTAATTCAAACAAAGAATTCATTACTAACATAAATACTAAGCAATTACTCTCAAGCACACCACCCAAGAAACGATGCTCATTTCCAATTTGTTTTCATGTATAACTGTCGCCAACCAGCTTCCGCCAAATCAATGTTGCTCTCCAGAAAAAAACAAAAACAAAAAAAACACACACACTTCTCTCATAAATATATACATAAACACTTGCATACCAATGATAGCAATGATTGAAATTGTAATGCATTTTGCTCTTCGGATATTACGTTCCTTTGATATGAATACGTACAGGTTTTTTGGGGGGCTGTGTTTGTGTGCAACTAAAAATGTCGGGGAAATAACTTGGGAGTCATTTAGCCTAATGTGTACAGGGATGGGTTTTTTTTTTATTGAGGACACCTTTTTTTTTTGTCTTCGGAATGATGAATTATTTCTGTTGGTATTTTCTGCTTGGAATACACCTGCCATTGAGAGAGAGAGAGAGAGAGAGAGGTATGGAGGTAGCGAGAACGGGAAGAGGTTGCCAGAGAAGAAAACGTTATTTTAAGGATAGTCTTTCCTTTTATATCCTGATATAAAATAATAAAAATACACATATTCTGTATACGCAGACAAATTCTCTTGTTTACAATAATATTAATGCTTATTATTATTATTTTGATAGCAATACAAATGCGGGTATTCAAAATTTTAGAAGAGTATTTGCACTAAGCGTGCATCTACGCAAACTTGGTGTATATAATAATATATAATTATAATATCTGCATTTCGTTATTTAGTATGTAAATTTGTCATATATTTTGCTTACAAATTTGATATAAAAATATAAATATCACGCTTTAAATGTTATGCATCGCTACAAAGAACACGCTAATCAAATTGTAAAGAGGTATGGACGTTCAATCAGGCTGGCCAACCCTCTCGCATTGTCCGAACATTAGCAAATGCCTCCATATTATAGCCATTAGCTTGAATTATTTAGGCATATCACATTCTATTAGCCTCATAAGTAACCTGTTAATGCGTATGAGTACTTGAATTTAAAGTTAACGAACAAAACGTTTTACATATAGTAGTGCATTTAAACAGGTTTGCCAATATCCCGAGTCGTCCAGACGTCCACGCGTTCCGAGTGTAAATAACCAGTGCTAAACGGACGGATTAATTGATTGTATCTTCGTAAATACTCGACATGTGATACTGCGGTTCATACACCGGTAACTTTAAGCCTTCCCGGTAATACAGACAGCGAGAGGTTGACAATGAAGGCCGGGTTGTGCGTGTAATGAGTGAAAATAGTAAACCATCCCCCTTCACTAGCGGGATCGGATGCGCTGCAGCCTGGTAAGTCATTTCTACTTTACGTTTTCTTACGGTTATTTGGTGATATTTTGATGATTCCAGGGACTTATGTGTGTATTATAATATATCCTTAAGTATGGCAATGTCCTAGAATATGCATAATAACCATAGGCACCTAAACACGTGAAAACAAACCATATGTAGTGAAGTTTTGATGCCTTGACCCCGTTATACCGATTTCATATATGTTATATCTCACTTTGGCTCCGTTTTTGTTCGTGTATGCGGTGCATTTCCTATTAAAGTTTATGTTTTCTCTGATTTCTTTGTCAATGCGGTTTCTATTCTTGCGTGATGGTTTTATTTCGAGTGAACAAAAGGGGTGGAAGAATGGCTTTGTTGGGAGGCGGTATTGTGACGGGTTGACGCCTGTGTGAGTGTGTGTGTATGTGTGTTTTGTTCGTTAGTGCTTTTCATGCTTGAGTGGTGTTTGTTTACTTCGCATGTTGTGTGTATGTGTTTGGTTTTGCATCTTCTACTTCGGCAACCGTATTATTAGTTATTATTCCGGTATTATGATGGGGTCTTTACATTTATCATGTAGCCTATGTCGTATTATGGTATCCTTTCATGAGACGTACTCACGCAATCTTTCCGCCCGTTTTCTGCTTAATTATTCGTGTCTTAAAAAAAAAACCCCACATTGTTATTGGTAAACTTAAAAATATATGGTTCAATGTTATTTTAATACTACGAATTTTGTTGATATATATTATTTGAAGATATAGGCCTATATTAGTCAACGTTTGAAATTTGCAAATTAGAATATGAAACGTCAGCTTAGGTTATCCCATTCAGTATCGGTGTTGTATAATTTAAATTTGATTTCAGCTACATTTAGACGATTTTATGAAGCATAAGAAGTATACATGGCTTAATTGCGATAGTCTGTAGTCATTTAATGGGTAGACGTTGACGATTTTATGAAGCATAGGAAGTATATAATGGCTTAATTGGGATAGCCTAGTCTGTAGTCATTTAATGGGTAGACGTTCTTCCTAAGCCGAATAAAAGCGTCTAATAGTTGCCAGAATATAACGAATATAACGTCACCGGCACAGAAGGGGTTAATGACGCGTATGATGGCGTATCTACTTATGCTCTTTTACCTTTCCTACCCCAAACTATCATAACCTAAAAACATAATTTTCCTTGGCCGACTAGTTTTAATATAGGCCAATTACAGAATACTTTCACACGGTATCTTACGTTTATTATTCATAGTTTTTGGCACTATCTTTGATAATACACTCTGCTGACAATATTAGCTTCGTAGAGTAGCCTATAATTATATTTTAAGTAGGCCTAGCCTAATTTAATTACCGGTATATTTTTTTTGTTTTATTGCAGCATTAGACTAACCTATAAACCCATCCTAATCTATTATAATTGTATGAAGGGTTAAATACCGGTAGTATGTTAAGAGTATATTATATTAAATGCTGAAATAAATACATATACCGGTACCGGTAGGGTAAAATAAACGCCCTACACACAACACAATTTAGGCCTACCGGTACATAAGTTCGAAATCTGAAAATATGTACCGGTACCAAATGTAGTAATTAAAGTACGGTAACGGTAATAAAGGTGTGAAAGATTCCTAGAACTATGCCGGTTTAACATTACTGTATTCTTATTGCCTACTACAAGCTACATTGAGAGAGCATGGGTATGACATATTAATTCTGTTTTACGCGATATTGGTCATATTTGTATTGCCAATTTTCAAAGTACATGTAGCCTATATGCCAATACCGGCAATACGTACGGTATGGTACCCTTACTTTTACATATATTTAGTTAATAATATATATATAAGGCTATATATATAATATATATATATATATATATATATATATATATATATATATATATATATATATATATATATAGTATACTGTATAATTATATATACCGGTATGTATAGGATATATATATACCTATATAATAATATATTACCTTTAGGCTAATGACAAACCTAATTTGACATACCGTACCGGTACATTATACTGTAAGTGTACGGTAGGAAAGATTGAACAAATGTGAATACATTTCTGATTTAGCTACCGTAACAGGTTAATGCATTATATATTATAGATCTTCGCCGATTCATACACCATTATTAAGAACATATATTACATCTTGTCACTGACACACAGCACTTGACCCAGGTTAATGTTGTGGCAACTATACTTGGAGGTTAGGAGTAGTAGCATTGTAGGCTATAGTAAAGGTTCGGATAGGATACCTTCCTTGAATCTTTATCCTGAGTTCTCAATGGAGTCATAATATATATATATATATATATATATATAATATATTCCCTCTATTTAATCATCATTACACCGTTAAATTTATGCCCTACCGTTCTGACTATGCATTTGAAAGTGATGACATTTATCAAACCTATGCAACTTTTTGTACCGGTACATTTTCCTCTAGAGTCTAGCCTATACTTCCTCATATCCTATTCATTCCAATCTTAAAAGAAAATTGTCCGGATTTTACACCTGGTCAGCTCTCCACAAACTTATTACTGTACTGGTGCTGAAACGTAAAGCATTAACCTCTTCAGCACCATGACATCATTTTCATAATATTTTTGTTACCATTTGACGAATTTATTTAGTTTGTAATCTACTTATACGACTCAAATGGGCAAATTATTATATTTTTTCCACCAACCAACTTCACTTCTAAACTCAATTATGAAATCAACAAATACATGTGGCACTCCAAGGACTCGAACGTAGGATACTCACATCGAAATTCCGCACACTTATGCATTACGCTATCAAGACAGTTTACCATCACAATAAACCCTCTGAATATCACAGGTCCTTCTGAAACTGCATAAATTCATCAAATTTTAGCCAGAATCAAAAGTTAAAAGGCGTCACGGTGCTGAAGGGGTTAAAGTACTGCAAAATCTCTTATTGTTTGATGATGTAATTGCCCAAGCAAGTTTGTAAATAATTTTACAAGCATCTCTTGCATCTCTCCATAATTTTTTTAGTATCAGCGTTAGTAATTACTCCTATAGGCCTACCGCAGTAGGCTACTATATTATTACATACTGTACCGGTAGTGTAAGAAGTTTGAACTAGGCTATTCATTATTTTCTGTTTACGTAGTAGCCTACTCCAACAATCGTATTATCGGTATGAAAAAACTTTTATTACCGTACCGCATTTCGTAAAGCTTTCCGCATTGAAAACACTGTTAATTTTGTAATAGGTACGGTACCGGTACTTTATATATGATAATTTTGTCTGTATCTAGTTCAGTACCGGTACTGGATCGCTGTATATGGGTAGTGGTTAGTATAGGCTATCTGCTTATATTACAACAGTATCTAAGTTTCCTAGATGTGTGTGAATTTGTATTTTAATTTTGTGTGGTCATTGTTTTCTGTTGTGTTGTCCCTATTCGGGCTCTGTCTTGAGTTAGCCACCCCCAGAACAAAAAGAACAGTGAGGAATGGGCCTGAGTAAATACATACATACATACATAAATCTAAGGTGCCAAAAGTTCTTATTGTGTGCAGATATACAGACCAATCCAGCTGCTTTCCATTAGGCTTTTCTCGAACAGCTTTCAGATCAATATAGACACTTCTCAAACGGTATGTACGGTACTGTATGCTTTGCCCTATACACTGTTAACAAGCAAGGGTATAAAACAGTTATATAAAATAATTGGTTACCATGCTAGTATATTGATAATGGTTTATTACTACAGTATAACGTACTAATCTACCATTGTAAGGGTAGATTATTAAGGACACTATAGTTTTTCCTTGAGAGTTGGGATATACAGGTATATATATATATATATATATATATATATATATATATATATATATATATTATATATATATATACGGTATGTATATATACCGTATATATATATGTTATATATATATATATATATATATATATATATATATATATATATATATATATATATACGTTATGTATATATACCGAATATCTATATTTATATATATATATATATATATATATATATATACCGTTACATAATATCGTTGCTCTTCCAGATTGTCCTACATTATTATTCCTTACCTACAGCTGTGCCTGATTCTTACCATCCCTGATCTCTCCCCAAGCACTCGTAACTCCTGGGCTATTTTCTCTCTCTCTCTCTCTCTCTCTCTCTCTCTCTCTCTCTCTCTCTCTCTCTCTCTCTCTCTCTCTCTCTCTCTCTCTCTCTCTCTCTCTCTCTCTCTCTCTCTCTCTCTCTCTCTCTCTCTCTCTCTCTCTCTCTCTCTCTCTCTCTCTCTCTCTCTCTCTCTCTCTCTCTCTCTCTCTCTCTACGTTTATATGGATTTGTCTTGGTGGTTAACGTTTCTCTGTGTCCTAGGTTATGGTTGGTCAGGTCAGTGGCGAAAGGGGAATCTAGGATAGCCATTATGATAGACGATAGACTGTATACGGTATACATGTTAGGTATAGTCTGTTTTCTTCCAGCTGATGGCCAATTGAATCCCTTAGCATCTCCAGGTCCAGGTGGCTGGAGTAAATAAGGAATTATTATGTTCTCTCCACTAACCAACTTTACTCCTAAACTCGATTAATGAAAGTAACAAACACATGTGGCAGTCCGGGGATTCGAACCTAGGATGCTCACACCGAAAATCAACACACTTATGCATTGCACCACGAAGACAGTTAAAGAATGTTGCACAAGCCTACGATTTATTATGCAGTTTCGAATTCTGCATACCAATCTTAGCATCTTAGCAATTGGACAGAGGAAGAACAAGTTGAGAAGTGAGAAGTACAGTAGAAGACTGAAAGTTCTCGGGCTCAACCAAGTTGCTTAGCATCTCATTTCTCGATTCGTAAATAAATAATACAATACTGCTATGTCTCAGTGTCATATTGTTGCCAAGCTTTCATAATTAGCAACATATTTCGCTATACAATCTTGGTAATAGCCGAGTAATCAGGATGGAGAGATACCGTAGCAAATTACTACTGGTATCAGCTGGAAAAAACGGACTATTATTATTATTAGGGGTTCGACCCCTACGGGCAACCCCTATTGTAATCATTAAACCCACTTATTCATCCAAATTATTCTTACACGCCGGTTTTTACGTAATAACTCCAGAACCGCTTTTTGGATCGGGATCAAACTTTCACAAGAGGTGCGTTTTGGTATTGGGCAACTTTTGATATGCTAAACATCCGGCATGGCGACCAAACAGGTCCGTGGCAGCCGATTTCCCGAAAAATTTGACGCCTAAATACCGTCTCTCCCACTCATAGGAAATTATTGGGCTTTGGCATATGGCCTCCACTACTAATGCTCCGCAAATATTGTAGAGAAGGCTTTGCTTTTGCACGTGGGGTTTTTTCCGGCAATCTTGAAAAAAACTCGAATTCTACTAAAATTCCACATCTTGAAAACTACGCCGATGATCAAAGCCATGTTTGCGTAGTTGGGTGAGGCTCGCGATTCCGAACGTTTTGATACCAAAAGAATATAAATGGGTGCAATAGTTTGGCCGCAGCATTGAAAACTGTCTATTCTTAAATGACTTTAAAACTGTATTCGCTACCCACACAAAGTTTACCGTCTACAGTCTATAGGCTTCTACGCATTCCCCACTTTTGCTTAATAACATAGTCGATTTATTATTCAGATCTATTATTTTTTTTTCATTTAACTCTCTCAAAACAGTTCGAGTCCCTACGAATTCCACCAATTATTTAGCCAACCTATCTATACATACCTACCCTACCAAATAATAATGATAATTCAAATTTATTTAAATTGGTGAATAGCAGAGTATTGGCTAAGGTTTTTAACAATTCCTCCCTTTGCCAAATGCTTTGTTTAATAACATTGATATGGACCTTCAGAGTTTGACAATTGCCCGTGTGACAGCCTTCACCAAGGAATCTGGTACGTGTAAAAGAGAAGAGCCCACTCGATGTAATAAATATGTTCTACAGCGACGGTGGCGCCTCTAGAGGCCAATAGGTGATAACATGTTGATTAAGCCATTTGTTTCCCTCTTGATATTGTTTATACAAACTAAGATGATACTCTGAAGACCACTTGCATGTATACAGTGTGTGAATGTACGAACAATAAAGAATTCTAAAGAATAAAACGCCTCCTCCCCATTCAATTAATGCCTGGCAGATTTTGTTTATACCTATCAGCCGCTTGGGGGCGCTGGGTGTCGGCAATATCCACCAAGCATGTAGAAGTGGACAATCCTTTCCCTATGCTCCTTTGCTTGCCTTAACCCTGCTATTACAAACTTTATGCTGCCATAGACTTATATGCCCATAATAATTATGATTTAAACTTTCAGTCATACTCCATCCCACACTTAACTCACTGCCATAATTTGGACAATTGTAGCTAAATTATATAATATTATTATGTTCCTTCCAACAACCAACTATACTCCTAAAATCGATTAATGAAATTTACAAACACATGTGGCAGTCCGTGGATTCGAATCCAGGATGCTCACACCGAAAATCAACACCTTATGCATCGCACCACGAAGACAGTTAAAGAATGGTGGACACTGCTTACGATTTATTATGCAACTTCGAATCCTGCATATCAATCTAAGCATGTACACACATCCCAACTGCAACTCACGTAGGCTATGCATATGTGAATGGAAAGAGCAATTAATGGGGCCTTAACCACTAGGGAAGTCCTCTCGATAAATTACCCCTGAACCAATATCAATTATTATGTTCCTTCCAACGACCAACTATACTCCTAAAATCGATTAATGAAATTTACAAACACATGTGGCAGTCCGTGGATTCGAATCCAGGATGCTCACACCGAAAATCAACACCTTATGCATCGCACCACGAAGACAGTTAAAGAATGGTGGACACTGCTTACGATTTATTATGCAACTTCGAATCCTGGATATCAATCTAAGCATGTACACACATCCCAACTGCAACTCACGTAGGCTATGCATATGTGAATGGAAAGAGCAATTAATGGGGCCTTAACCACTATAACAAGTTTGGGTTCGAGTCTGCACAGTAAGATAGACAGAGTGAGTGGATCACTAGATCCGTTCTCAAAAGCCGCTAGAATATTGTCTCGATATTGAATAAATGCAAACCATCTCTAGAATGATGCCACAACTCTGGAATGTTTTTTGTTGGTTTGTTTTGCATGTTTTACAATGTATAATGGTTCTAGATATTTATAGAGTATCCCTGGGAGTTATGGGAAAATGGTAGCTAAATTGAAGTATGTAGCGTTTTAAGATGTAGCGTTAAAGTAGCTCTACTGGCAACACTGACTTAGTCGATAAGCCTATATTTTTCGTGTTCGTGTCTTTGAATATTTCGTATATACTTCACTATTGAATGTAATCGTAGATATAAAGCTTATCTTATTAAACTCAGCGATTCCTCATTCGAAGTACTGTATATCCAAATATGATGTATGTATTTGATCTTTGTGATACAAACCTATATATATTTTATGAAAATACGTAATTGAGCCTGCTCTTCTTTGTTTGTTTACCAGCTCGAGCCAAGACAAGACTATCCCACCTCTTCGCAAACCCCTTCGAGATATAAGACATTTTTGTCTTGTATTCTTATTGTGTATTACAAAGCAATGGGTAAATATTTACTTTTACACCGGGGACGATTTTTACAAGTATTTTTTAGTTTTTGTCCTTGTTTTGGGGTTTTTTAGTTGTGTTTTTTTATGAACCCCATCGGAAAATGCAAAACAAGTCTTCTCCATCAATCTTAAGACACGGCCCCCCGATAGTGGGGAGGGCTATGAAGATCAGGGAAATTGCGGGGTAAGAGGCGTAAATAAAGGGGTAATATTGGAAGAATCCATGAAATCCGAACCAAGTTTTGTCATTAACCTAACCAAATAACCTAACCTAACCTAGTATTATGGGTGGGGGCTGCTGCCCCCACACCAACGCTAAATCCATGAAATCCGAGCCAAGTTTTGTCATTAACCTAACCAAATAACCTAACCTAACCTAACCTAGTATTATGGGTGGGGGCTACTGCCCCCACACCCCCGCTAAATCCATTAAATCCGAGCCAAGTTTTGTCATTAACCTAACCAAATAACCTAACCTAACCTAACCTAGTATAATGGGTGGGGGCTGCTGCCCCCACACCCCCGCTAAATCCATGAAATCCGAGCCAAGTTTTGTCATTAACCTAACCAATGAATGAAGGTGGTGGAGCAAGAGGGGTGGCCGTCCCGCACCAACGCAACAGAAAATGGAGATCGGGAGAGCCGTGCGAGATTTAGTTTTTTTTTTAGACATTTAGGGATTTTTTTTATAATGAATTACCGACGGGGTTGACATATAGGGCAATGAAGTACATGACCTAACTAACATATTTGTCTAAATAATATATCGATGGTTTCGACCCGGTGTAGAAATAAATAAATTCCAAGCAATGCTATAAGATGCCTATTTGTGTCGTTATCAACACTATTAGATTATTAGTATCCAATTGAGTAATATTTAAATAATTTGTGAAAACTCCTGCTATACCGCCCAGACATCACGATCGCCATTCTACCCACAAAATATGTTGTGTCGCTATTATTATATTACTACCCTCTGTTCTGCTTCAGGGAAGCACTTACACTAACTCTAATGCATTTTTTAGCAATTTCGGCATTGCATTTTTGCTTGAGTAACACGGTTATCCCATAGTTTTCCTTAAATTTCGTAGTAAGTGTGATGCCAATAATGCCAGATCCAAGTCTTTAGACATTGGCTAGTTTATACCTTTCATTACTGCAGTTAAGCACAAACTTATTTAACAATGGAAAAATAATGTATGAGGAGGACTGGGTATTAGTATTTTGTGAAATAACTTAAATTAGGTTATAGTAAACTTCATTAGGTTATTAGGCCTATGAGAAAACAGGCCTAGGCCTAGCTTAATTTGATTTCACTGCTCAACATAATTTTTTGGGGGTACAAATTTACCTATGGTCCCGTTAAAATATCCTCAAGTAACCTATTAAAGCTGTTCAGGGGACTGGTTAGAACTTGTAGGATGTTTAATTGAAGGTCGGAAATCAGTATTTACTGAGAAATAAAAGTCTTAAAATGCGCTATGTTTTACGGGAGGGTCTGTACGCCGCCACATACGCGCGGCCCCGCCCACTGCCCAATATGTACAAATATTATATTAGATTAGATTAACCTAACCTAACCTAACCCTAATATAATATAATATAACATAACATAACATTACCTAGGAAAGAGAGGGCAGGGACCCTGGGTGACCCATAGTGCATTTTAAGACTGTTATTTCTCAGTAAATACCGATTTCCGACATTCAATTAAACATCCTACAAGCTCTAACCAGTCCCCTGAACAGTTTTTAATAGGTTACTTGAGGATATTTTAACGGGACCATAGGTAAACATTTATCTTTTTTTGTTTTTACTGTTGAGCTCTGCATATATTCAGGTAGGCTTCCGCCCTCCTCTCTCTTACTTATGCCTAATATCCTAATCTCTTCTAAAGATGTACTTTCTACCCTCTCTGGGCTTAACACTAATAAGGCGTACGGTCCGGACGGTGTTCCTCCTGTTGTTCTCAAAAACTGTGCTTCCGTGCTGACTCCCTGCCTAGGCAAACTCTTTCGTCTCTGTCTATCCTCTAACGTCTTCCCTTCATGCTGGAAGTTTGCTCACATTCAACCTGTCCCAAAGAAGGGTGACCGCTCTCAACCCTCCAACTATCGTCCAATTGCTCTTATCTCTTGTCTTTCTAAAGTTTTTGAAACTATTCTTGCTTCCAAATTTCTTAAGCATTTCTCTTCTCATAATCTGCTCTCAGATCGCCAGTATGGCTTCCTTAAGGGTCGCTCTACTGGTGATCTTCTTTCATATCTTACTAACTCTTGGTCATCCTCCTTCCGGGACTTCGGTGAGACTTTTTCTATTGCACTAGACATATCGAAAGCCTTCGATAGAGTCTGGCATAAATCTTTAATTTCTAAACTACCCTCCTTCGGTTTCTATCCCTCCATCTGTGCCTTTGTCTCTAATTTCCTTTCCGGCCGTTCCATAGCCGCGGTTGTGGACGGCCATTGTTCACTTCCTCACCCTATAAACTCCGGTGTTCCTCAGGGCTCTGTCCTATCTCCTATTCTCTTTCTAATTTTTATAAATGATCTCCTTAACTGTACCTTAATTCCCATCCATTCATACGCAGACGACTCAACCTTACACTACTCCATTAGTTTTTCAGAACGCCCCAGCCAGCAATCCCTCAACGACAAACGTAATGAAGCCATAGAACTCTTAAATTCTGATCTAAATACTATTTCCAATTGGGGCAGAGAAAACCTTGTTAACTTTAATGCTTCCAAAACCCAATTTCTCCATCTATCTACCCGTCAGGATCTCCCAGCGGACTATCCCTTATTCTTCAACAATACAAAAATCAACCCTTCATCTTCTCTCAATATTCTTGGTGTCTCTTTTTCTTCTGCTCTCATTTGGAAGGACCATATTACCAGTCTTGCTAAGGCAGCCTCCCAGAAGCTGGGTGTGCTCAACCGCCTTAGGGGGTTCTTTTCCCCTGCACAGCTTCTTGCTCTGTACAGGGGCATAGTGCGCCCTTGTATTGAGTATTGTTCACATGTGTGGGGAGGTTCCTCTCACACCGCTCTCCTAGACAAAGTTGAAAGGAAGGCCTTTCGTATCATTAACTCCCGTTCACTCACCAACTCTCTGCAATCTCTCTCTCTCCGCCGCAATGTTGCATCTCTCTCGCTGTTCTATCGCTACTATAATAATCAGTGTTCCTCAGAGCTATCCCAGTGCATACCACCTCCTTTACGTAGGGCACGTGGTACCCGTCTTGCAACTCAATCCCACCCCTACTCTGTGCAACTCTCCAACCCAAGAGTGAAACGTTACTCTCAAACTTTCTTCTACTCAACAGCTGAGCTCTGGAACTCTCTCCCAGAATCAGTCTTTCCCTCTTCCTATGACTTAAATTGCTTCAAACTCCGTGTGTCCCGGCATTTTGGCTCGAACGTCCCTTGATTTTGGCCCTGTCACTCTTTCAACTATGGGGGAGGCACTCGCTATAGGCAGTTATGCCTTTTGCCTCCCTCAATCACATAGAAAAAAAAAAAAAAAAAAAAAAAAAGGCTTGGGTTTTAGTAAAATTGCATTAGGCTAGGCTACATATTTTTACTTCTATTGGAAAGTACAGGCCTACACATGCTAAAGAATTTAGCCTAGCCTACCACAATTTAGCCTAGACTGAAAAAACAAACAAAAATAGGCTAATTGCAGTTTTGGTAAGAGTTGTAGTTGTGGGCATACCAAAAGCTTTGTATATATAGCCTAGTCGCTCACTCGCAGTTAGGCCTACATTCGCGTCTAATTTAACTGCTGGGGTAAAGCCCCCCTCAATCCATTATTGTATCCCCCGGCCGGTAACAAAACAATTTACCCAACGCCTGGCCGTGGGATACAATAATGGGTTGAGGGGGCTTTATCTCCCTGGACCCCCTATGACTTATTGTCATCATCATATATATTACCAGCAGGGGCAAATAACCACAGTCAAATTAGATGCGAATGTAACTGCGAGCGTGCGACTACGTAAATAAAGGGGACGATACACCCGCTAACACAACTCTGAACGCATTTTTTCCTAATGTATCAGATTTTTTTATATTTATGACCTCAACAGTTGAAAGTTGACAATTTTATGATTTATTTTATACAAAAACATTTGCTTTGTAACTTAGATACTCATATTTATGCTTATAATTGCAGTACGAATGGGGTTTTTCTTTTTATATGTAGGCCTAGGCTAAACAAATGTTAGTTTTTGTTTATAGGCTAAACTAGGCTGAATTTGTGCTAATAAATTTTAATTGGAGGGAGCAAATCTGTTTCAGAATATATTTGCACGCTCTACGCGTCGGATTTTACACCTATATTTTTTTCTTAAATTAGGCCTATCCCACATGCTCTACGCATCGGATTCGGGCAGCAGCTATTTGACTCATTCTGTTATATATTATGATAACAATAAGTCCTGGGGGGTTGAGGGGGCATTGTTCCCCTCAACCCCCCAAATATGGTTAAATAAGAAGCGAACACACAACTTGCGAATCGCGGCGGTAGGCTCTTTGAATGATACCATCAATGCATCATATTTAATCTCTATTAATCTTTTTCACAGTTGTTAAGAGCTTTTAATGTAAATTTTAAATACAGTAGTATGAACGGTAAGAGTTATGTTAGCAGGCGTACTGTCAGCTTTCTTTACATAGTCGCACACTTATATTCGCGTCTAATTTAGCTGCTGTTATTTGCTGTTACAGTATTTGCCCCTGCTGGTAGTATATATATGATGATGACAATAAGTCATGGGGGGTGAGGACGGCAAAGCTCCCCTCAACCCATTATTGTATCCCACGGGCAGGTGTTGGGTAAATTGTTTTGTTACCGGCCGTGGGATACAATAATGGGTTAAGGGGAGCTAGGCTATATCACAGAAGTTAGAAAAACTTTTTGATTATCGAGCGTGATATCTCTGCTATGCGGTTTTATATATAGGATAGCCTATATATTTATTTTGTTTGTTATCTCTGCTATGCGGTTTTATATATAGGATAGCCTATATATTTATTTTGTTTGTTAGGCCTATATTATGGTTATATAATGGTTAGCAGCTGTTAGGTAATGGTTAGCAACTGTTAGGTAAAGATTAGCAATGTTAGGTAAAGGTTAGTAGGCTAGGGTGTCATAATTTAGTCTACTAGGTTAGGTTAGTTAAGTCAAGTTAGTCTTATAAAAATATTCAATGTGGGTAAATTGTTGGTGGGGGGAGAGGGGTTTAGAGAAGGCTCAGTGAGTCAGTTCTGAAGAATTACCAACCATTTAATGTTGTGCCTTTAAAATGACCTAAATTAGGCTATACGGGAAGATTAGAAGAATGTTTAACCTATTCGCTGCGGGTGACGTTCTGGAATGTTTTGGCAAGTTACAGCAATTTCCAGGCTTTAAAAGCCTGTAAAAATCGTAAAAATCGAGTGTCAGTGGGCGGGAGTGTGAGGGGCCCACCTCCGACCCTCAGAGCACCGAGCGGCTCACTGAGGTTGACTGTGTCTCACGCGGGTCTCTCTCTGTCTCCCAGCAGTGTAGCCAAGCGAGCGAGTGTTACATAATAGCGGGTTTCCCGCGTTTCACTGGCTCCACTGCGGGTGAACCAGACCACGTACGGGGCCCGTTCTGGTGTCATTTTGAAGGTATTCTCGCCTAGTTTTCAGCAGAATACACTTCATTTAATGCAGATGCTTGATTTATCATTCAGGAGTGCCTGAATATGCCCTAAATAGCCCAAAAATGGCCGTAGCCAAAGGGTTAAGAAAGACTAGGTTAGGGTTGTTGTCGTCACTCGTGCCAAAGCTAGATTATAGCCTAAATATAAAAGGAAGTGAATAAAACTAAATATGTAGACCAAGACTATTATATCCTAATGGTGTTAGTAAGCTAGGTTTATAATTAGGGTCAGGTGTGAGAGGGATCTGCCTTGTGTGGGCCAATCGGCTTTCTGCAGACTCCCATATTCTTATGTTCTTATATTGATATAGCCTATAGGTCACAAGCGTGTTCAGAAAGTTTGGCCTAAAAATGGTCAGTAATAGGAGTAGCCTAGGCCTAACTCAACTCAATGAGTGTCTTCTTGAAAATATCACATTTAGCCTAGGCCTAGGCTAGAGTTCTATTTCCATCAAAACCGGAGAACAAATTTGATTGTACAGTATTTAGAAGACTTGGATCATGGTCAGAATACAATATTGTATTACTTCACACTTGTTTCCACATTCGTGTATACTGTAGGCTAAAAACTACAGAGTCTGCATATAGGCTACGAAGCTAGGCTATAGGCCTAGACATATGGATAACAAACATGTAGTTGTGCATTCTTTATTGAAAGGCTATTAGGTTTGATCATGAATGTGTGCAGATACGCGTGTATGGACTGAATTTCTGAAATTCACTCCTTCTTCTTCTTCTGAGGGTTGTGATGTGCAATGTACACGGAGTAGGATTCTCCAGATATTTGCACAGGCGTTATTGGCGTTGGACAGCTTTTTATGTGTTAGTTGGGTTAGTTAAAGTAAGATAGTACAGCATTGTAAGTCCTTTTTGTCTTGTCTGGAAGTAAATAGATGATAGATGTGTTAGCTGAAAAGGGGTATGAAAATATTGGTTGGGATTAGTATTGGTATAGCAAGGGGTAGGTCAATATTGGTTGCGATTAGTATTGGTATAGCAATGGTAGTCAAATGTATTCTTGTTTGTCATTAAAGTCGAGTTGTCTCATAAGTTAAGTTAAGCATTGTCTTGGTTGGATGATAATAAAGGTGGGTTTGTAGATTGGTACTGTATTTTTTTTTTGTACGTACTGTACTGTACTGTACTGTGATTCATATGTCGGAGAGTCGGTTGGTTATGCGTATATATGTCCCCAAAGCATTGGCTATTGATTTTTTGTCTGCTGGGGGTAGGTTGCCTCCACCCAGTATGTTTTCTAAGTTAAATATTCCTCCTCTTCGAGCAATTTCTTCTCGAAGAGTCATGCGGGCGCTGTAGTGGCGGTGACAGTAGAGTAGGAAGTGCTCCACTGTTTCTGGGGTCTGACAAAATTGGCAGTTTTCGTTGTCTGCTATTTTCATCTTGAACATGTGTGCTGTCAGTCTTGAGTGGCCAATTCTGAGTCTGAGAGCCGCTGTATTTATTGGCGTGTTCTTGTAAGTGGTGTGTTCCCAGATTGCCCATTCTTTTTTTATGGTCCCATATTGAGTACCAGAGATGGTAACTTTCCATTCGTCCTTAAAGTCTACGAGAATGTCTTTTCTGAGTATGGTGCTTCTGTCTGATGTGGTGTATGGGAGGTGGGTGATGTTTTGGAGGGAGTGCATACCTTTGGCAAGGTTATCTACGATCTCATTGTGGAGTATACCGGTATGCCCAGGAACCCATTGTAGGCTTATGGTGTATCCATGAAGGAAATGACTGGTGATTTTCTGTAGTATGGGGTATACCAACTCTCTGTTCTTCTTTGCTGTGTAATTGATAGCTTGAATTGCACTCTTTGAGTCACAGCAGAGAGTATATTGTCCTGCTGGGAGTGTTTTCAAGGTTTCTAGGGCCTGGTAGATTCCATAGAGTTCAGCTGTGAATATAGAGGTTTGACTAGGCAGTTTCCATCCCAGTATTAGGTGGAATTCTGGGATCCATAAAGTTGTTGAAGTTGAAGCTATTATACCTTCAGTGATTTGGGATCCATCTGTATATATATGGGTAGTGTTGAGGTGGCGGGTGGAGAGTAATTGCAGAAACTCCTGTTTGAGCTCAGAGGAGTGTCGTTCTTTTCCTGATGTGGTAATTAGATCTGTATATATAGAAGGTGGCTTATACTCCCAAGGTGGAACTGGCTGTGCAATAAGATTTGCATGGCAGCCAAGGAAGATGTGGGCTTTTCTGTGAATAATGTGACCTATTCTTTCCCGGAATGGTGCTTTGCGAAGTTGGACGCCCTGCGGTTGAATTGGTACTCTTCGTAGGGTTGCCGAGAAGGGGTGTGATGGTGGGGCACTATAAGTGGTTGAAAAATATGATGCACAAAGTATGTCTCTTCTGGTCTTCAAGGGTATTAGATTAGTTTCGCTTTGCAGACTAGCTATAGGCGATGATTTAAGGGCTCCTGTCATAATCCGCATTGCCGAGTTTTGTATCACCTCAAGTTTTTGCAGTGTGGTGGGTGCAGCAGAGGAATAAGCTTGGGCGCAGTAGTCAAATTTACTTCTTATGTAGGCAATGTAGAATATTCTGAGCATGTCAGTGTCTGCTCCCCATGTTGTTCCTGTGAGGGCCTTCATTATATTTAGTCGCTGGCTTGTGCTTTGAACTAGGTGCTCAATATGGTTTGTCCAGGTTAATAGTGGGGAATCTAGGATCACCCCCAGATATTTATGACTTTGGGTTTGTGTGAGATCTTCCCCGTTGATGGAAAGTCTTGTAGGTGGAATGTTCTTTTTTCTAGTGAAGATTTGGAAAACTGATTTGGATGGGTTGATTTTTAATCCGGCATTTTCTAACCATTCCCCCAGTGTAGAGAGAGCGTTCTGGATGTTGCGTTGTGCTGTCTGAGGATCCTGGTCTGAAGTGTATAGCGTTATGTCATCCGCATACTGTATGGCGTTTGTTGGGGTTAGCACAGGCATGTCTGATAAATATGCCGTGAAGAGGGGGGGGGGGGGGGCTGAGGCTTGACCCTTGGGGTAGTCCTCTCTTATTGTTGATTATTTTTGACATTTGGCCTTGAAGGTAGACTTGGCTTGTCCTGTTGGAAAGATGTGATTGAAGCCATGTGAGCATTTTCCCCTTTACTCCTATAGAGGCTAGTTTTGATAATAGTAGTTTATGGGGAACTGTGTCGAATGCAGCTGAGAGGTCTAAATATACAACTATGCAGGTTTTTTTGTTAGCAAGCGAAGAGAGGATAGCCTGCTCTAGATTTAGTACCTGGTCTACTGTTGTGCAAGTGGGTCTGAAACCTGCCTGTGTTGGTGGGATAATGTTGTTGTGTTCCAGGAACCATGTCAGTCTTGCTTGTACCATTTTTTCGGCTATTTTGTTTATGCTGGGTAGGAGGGTTATGGGTCTGTATGATGTTGAGAGTGAGGGGTCTTTCCCTGGCTTTATGAAGGGGAGGATGATTCCATTATGCCAGGAGTCGGGTAGGTTTCCTTGAGTCCATGTTGTATTAATTAAGTCTAGCAAGAATGGATGGAATGTTGATGGTAAGTATTTAATGAATTCATATGGGATGTGGTCAATTCCTGCTGCTTTCCTTATTGGAAGGCCGTTTAATGCCGTTTCTAGTTCGGGCAGTGTGAACGACTTGTCCATTTGAGAGGGTTGTGTCGTGGCAGCTGTGATGGTTGCATTGATTCTGTTTAGATCTGCATCTGCTAGGGGGAAGATATTTTGTCTTGCTTGTATGGAGTTGGCTATTGTGTCAGCTCGATCTTTTGGTAGTATGCACAGCTGTCCATCTATGGTGAAAGGATAGGAGGGGAAAGAGGGTCGTCCTATAATTTTTCTGAACATTGCCCACACTTGTGGAAGAGGGGTATCATGGGAAATTTTTCCACAGTACCTTTTTCAAGAAGATTTCCGCGCCGATTTTATGATTTTCTTAGCATATGCTGTAGCCTTCTTTACTTGTATCCAGTTTTGTAGTGATTTGGATCTTCTTTGTTTTTGTATTGCTCTGCGGCGCTGTGCGACTGCTTTTGAACATTCTTCAGTCCACCACGGCTTCAAGATTTTATTCGAGGGTTGTCCTGATGTAAGCTTGAAGAACTGTTCAGCGGCTTTGTTGATTGCCTCTATCAGTTTTTTATGGATTATGTTTGGATCTGTGGAGTTAGTATCTGGTAGTTGTACTGTTTTCTGCCATTGTTGCCAATCAAAATGAGGAGGAATCCGCCACTTGGGCAACGAGATGGGGAATATTGGGGGGTTGCAATTTTTAAATTGTATAATTAATGGTCGGTGGTCTGTGCCCAAGTCTGGCCCAGCTGAAGAGTTTATATCTGGAAGGAGGGTGCCCGTTCCGAAGCATATATCTATAGACGATGAGTAATTAGTTTGTAGATTGAAGAATGTAGGGATGTAGGGTTCTGATAGTAAGCTGTAGTTGGTATTGTGGAAGTAGTTAAAAAGATCATTTCCTGCTGCATTGGGTGTTCCATGGCTCCATGAATGGTGGTTTGCATTTAAGTCACCTATTACTATGAAAGGAGTTGTAGGATATAATGGTCAAGTTCCTGATGGGAGATTGGACCACCTGGGTTATAGGTTCCTATTATTGATAACTGCGAGTTTAGAAAGGGGATTGTTGTAGCTATGATTTCTAGTGTGCCATTGCGGAAAGGCACTAACTTTATGGGTTTGGCTGATAAAACTGGTTTAGTTAGCAATAGTAATCCTCCTCCGAGTCTTCCTGTTCTATCTTTCCTTTAAATTAAATAGGGTTTAAAAGTAGGTTTGTATTTTTCTGTGAGCCATGTCTCTGTAATAATTGCAATATGTGGTGATGTTTTACTAATATAGTTTTTGAGTTCAGATAAAGATGTATTGAGGGATTTTGCATTCCAGGTGATTATACAGAGGGAGCCATTATTTTTTATGTTTTGCAGGTTCTTGGTGGTTGTACACGATTGCAATTCACTCCAGTTCCCAACCAAGTGAACACGAAAATTAGCAAATATTTGTAAACAAACCCCTTCTCAGGTATACCAACCCTTCACATTTAGCTTTCATGATATACACAGGCTTATGGTAGTTTTGGGTTCCTATCATTTTATGCTTCATTGCTATATAATTTTTATCCACCGGAAAATATTTTATTTTCTTGGCTTTATTTATTTTTTATTTATTTTGTTTGCATTAACCTAACCAAAAAACCTAACCTAACCTAAATGTATTTGGGGGCTATTAGGTTTGGTTAGGTTAGGTTAGGTTAGGGTTTTTGGTTAGGTTGATGCTAAAAAAAATAAAAAATAAAGCCAAGAAAAAAAAAATTCCGGTGGATAAAAATTATATAGCAATGAAGCATAATATTATAGGAACCTAAAACTACCATTAGAAATGAGATCCCAGCTGTGGTGCGGTTCGTAAATATTGACCCTATGAATTAGCACAAATGATGATGACGACATACCGTACATCATAATACGTGACAGGCCGACATGGGGGGGCAGAGCCGCAGAGACCCCCTCAACATATTTTGTGTCCCACAGTAACTTTTATTGGGATGGATGTAGTTACCGGGTGTACGGTCGTCATGTTTACATAGGGCGATCGCCGCGGTAAACTTCGCGTCTATTTTGACGGCGATTTTTTTCGGTTATTTGCCCCCTGCTGGCAATATATGTGATGATGACAATATGTCATGGGGGGGGGGGTTGAGGGGGGGCTTTGCATTCAAAATAGACGGGAACATGATTGCAAAGGTCCGACGCCTGCCCCGCCGCCGTCATGTTTACATTTGTCGATCGCCGTAGTTAAGTGCGCGTCTATTTTGCCGGCGATTATTTCGGTAATTTGCCCCCTGCTGGCAATATACAGTACTCGCGGTTGAAAGTGTCGGCGACACTTGAAGCACGGGATTTCTGGTAACAGATGTTTCGTGGCATAAAAATTGCGAGAGTGTGGCGAATCGTATGTCTGGCAACTCTGCCAGGTACAGGCATCTCCTTGAGAAGCATAAGCACATCAGTTGAGAGGCGACCGTGGTGACAACTGGATGTACGTCGGTGATAGGGCCGAGTTTTTCAGCCATCTTGCCCATACCGGAGGTACTATACCCACCCTCCCGCCAGTGTTATGCCTTCCAAACCTCATTTAACCACATCCCAGATTGAGGTTATAAAGTCCCTTCACATTGAACATAAAACAACCAAAGAAATCAGTGTGCATACGGGAATAAATGTTCGTACTGTACAACGGTGGGTGAAGAAGGTACGAGCAGCTGGCCCGGGCACCACGCCAACACACAAGAAGAGGCCAGGAAAAAACCCATTGCTGGGGCCCCGGACCCTGCATATTATCAAGAGGCAGCTGGAAGCTAATCCAATCCTTAAGGGGATATCTCCACTTGAGGGATTTTTTTCTAGACCCCTTTCTCCCTCATGTTTAGCCCCATTGCTTTTGATATTATAAAACGTTTGTCCCATTAGTTTTGCGATTTTAAGAACTTTCACCCCATATTAAGACCTTTCGTGCAATTCAGGTGTCGATTTTATCCTGGCGAGCGATAGCGAGTCTGTAATTTAAGAGGAACCGGCCTTTGGCCGGGATATTTTTCTACCGAAAAATGTACAAATTTATCTTGAAAGGGACTCAAGGGGGTGTAATTTTAAGCTTGATGGAGGTCTAGGGAACAAACTAAATACCTCCCCTTAATGCTACACATATAAAGCAAAATAATCCCCTGCTGCTGTCAAATGTTGCCATACGTACGCACCAGGCGTGGTGCCCGGGCCAGCTGCTCGTACCTTCTTCACCCACCGTTGTACAGTACGAACGTTTATTCCCGTATGCGCACTGATTTCTTTGGTTGTTTTATGTTCAATGTGAAGGGCCTTTATAACCTCAATCTGGGATGTGGTTAAATGAGGTTTGGAAGGCATAACACTGGCGGGAGGGTGGGTATAGTACCTCCGGTATGGGCAAGATGGCTGAAAAACTCGGCCCTATCACCGACGTACATCCAGTCGTCACCACGGTCGCCTCTCAACTGATGTGCTTATGCTCCGTCAAGGAGATGCCTGTACCTGGCAGAGTTGCCAGACGTACGATTCGCCACACTCGCAATTTTTATGCCTCGAAACATCTGTTACCAGAAATCCCGTGCTTCAAGTGTCGCCGACACTTTCAACCGCGAGTACTGTATATGATGATGACAATATGTCATGGGTGGATGAGGGGGGGCAAAGCCCCCCCTCAACATATTGTATCCAAAGGCTGTCAAAATAGACGGGAACATGATGGCAAAGGTCCGACGTCACTACACGTAGTGTAAACAAGGCGGGCGGTACGCCCGCTCTTAACATTCTTGCCATTTTATTATATAGGCTAGGCTGTACAATCCAAAACTTGGCTCGGGTATTTTCATATTGGTGTTCCCTTCTTAAGTTGAAAAACAAGAAAATTTGAGCCAATTTTTGCGGTGGTTAAAACTGATGTCAATTAAATTAGACGTAAAATATTACTAAAACTACCACCAATTTTCCCATGGGCTTTCATTTTGGTTTTAGGTAGTTTTCAGCATCATGCAGTAGCCTAATTGAAAAGGAAAAGATGTAGTATCCGGGTGTAAGGTCGTCATGTATACATAGGCCGATCGTTCGCGGTTAAGTTAATTTTGATGGCCATCTTTTCTGTTATTTGACCTCTGCTGGCAATATAGCCTATATGATGATAAGTCATGGGGGGGGGGGTAAAACCCCCTCAACCTATATATTATTGTATCCCACACCCACGGCAGTCAAAATAGACGGGAACATGATCGCTACCATCTGCGTAGTGTAAACAAGGCACCCGGTAACTACATTCTTGCCGTTGAAATTACTGTAGTTACAATACCGGTACCTGGAAAATTCTATTTCCCCATCATCCAACCATCTTAAGAAACTCAGATGTACCGGTATGTCCTTTTCAGAGCAAAACAAAAATAAATAACAATTTGTAATTATAAGTTTGGTAGTTTGAACTTTGAAGTTCACTTTATCTTGCTTGATTGAATACATTTAACCTAGTTAAGAGTTAGGATACATCATGATAGTTACAAGCATCAGAAAATTTGCAAAATGCACCCCATCCTACGCAAAAGCTCATACTATACTATGCATAGCTAGGCATATAATATTAATAGAAATATGTGCAGTAGCCTAATAATAATAAGAGGCCTAGGCCTAGTGGTCCTTTTACGGTACAGTATTAGGTAGACCACCCACCAATTGTCATATAAGTTCTGGAATGCATGTTGGAATAGGCTACGGGATGGATGTAGTGATCGGGCGTACGGTCGTCATGTTGTGCGCTCACAGTTACGTTCCCGTCTATTTCGAAGCTATATTTTCTGCTATTTGCCCCCTGTCATTACTACATGAATACTAGGTTAGGTTAGGTTAGGTTGTTTGATTAGGCTAATGTATATTTATATCTAAAGGCAGTCAAAATAGACGGGAGCATGATGGGAAAGGTCCGACGCCACTACGCGTAGTGTAAACAAGGCTGGCGGTACGCCCGTACTTAACATTCTTGCCTAGGCTACTTATAAACTGTACTTCCTTCCTTTTAATGTAAGTTTGATCCTTTGGAAAAATCTATTAGACTAGGCTAGGCTGTACAATCCAAAACTTGGCTTGAGTATTTTCATTTTGGTGTTCCCTTCTTAATTAAGTTGAAAAACAAGAAAACCTGAGCCAACTATTGGGAAGGATGTACCGGTAGTAGGCTATCCGGGCGTACGGTCATCATGTTCGATCGATCTTGGTTAAGTTTGTCTATTTTGACGGCTATTTTTTCTGTTATTTGCCCCTTGCTAGCAATATCTATGATGATGACAATAAGTCCTGAGGGGATGAGGGTGGGCAAAGCCCCCCCTCATCCTATTATTGTATCCCACGGCAGTCAAATAATTAGACGGGAACATGATTGTGAGCGTCCAATGCCGCCGCCGCCGCTCTGCATAATGTAAACAAGGCGGGCGCCCGAATAGGGTAGAATGTAGAGCTCGGGCGTACTGCCAGCCTTGTTTACACTACACAGAGCGGCGACGGATGCTTGCCATCATGTTCCTGTCTATTTTGACTGCCTTTGGATACAATAATATGTTGAGGGGGGGCTTTGCCCCCCTCAACCCCCCATGACATATTGTCATCATCATATATATTGCCAGCAGGGGGCAAATAATTGAACAAAATCCCTGTCAAAATAGACGCGAACTTAACCACGGCGATCAACATATGTAAACATGATGGCGGCGGCGGCGGACGCTTGCTATCATGTTCTCGTCTATTTTGAATGCCATTGGATACGATAATATGTTGAGGAATAGCTGGCACAATCACAGGGAGGAGGGAGTATTGGCTTATCGTTGCTAAGCTGCTCTCAATTCCATTCAAATTCCATGTTGAATAATCTTTCATAGTGTACGGTACCTTTCAAGCATCTATAATTTCTTTGTTATAGTTGGCTTGGGTTTTCTTGATTTATAAACCTTCTCGCTGCCACTGACAAAGTCTGTGGGAAAACAAAGGGTACAAAGTACAAAGGAAATCAAGCAACAACAGATCTGGTGACCCTTCTAGGCTGCTTGTCCTCCAAAACACTGAGGATCAATTGTCCAGACAGTGGTTTAGAGTGGGTAAGGGAACATTGGAAAGGGAACTACTGCCCTGGAACTAATGTCTGTGGCTGGATTAGGAAGTTAGTAGGGGATAGATGGGTTAGCAGCTTGGGTCACCCAAGGAATAAGACCAAGTGGTGATAGCATCTGTCGATGTTGGGTGCACCATGGGAGTAAGTGCTGTAGTAGAATAAAAGGACCCCTGCCGAAGGATAAGTCAGAAATTGAGAAATTTTAGTGCGTAGTGTGCAAGGGCGAGCTTGTGGCTGTGAATTTTTGGAAATGAGTCATTGGAGCTGGTGGTCAAATTTTGTTAACTAGGTAATACCATCTCTGCCGGTGGTGGGGCCGAGGCTGCTACTGTCGCTAGAATTAGATATGGCTGGGGGAAGTTCAGAGAACTGCTGCCAATTCTGACCATGAAAAGAATGCCTCTCCCCCTGAAGGGAAAGGTGTTTGCCTAATGTGTTAGAAGTGCAATGACGTATGCCTCAGATACATGGGCCGTTAAAGTAGAAGATGTCAACAGAATGGAACGTAATGAGGTGAGAATGGTGAGATGGATGTGTGGGGCCAAACTGCTGGATAGAATAACAAATGATGAGCTGAGGAGACGTTTAGGTATAAAGAGTAATAGCGAGGAGATGCGTACAAGTAGACTGGGATGGTATGGGCATGTGGAGAGAATGGATGAAAAAAATTGGGTGAAAAGATGCAGATCTGTGATTTTGGAGGGAGCTACACCAAGGGGTAGACCGAGGAAGACCTGGGATCGGACTATACATGTTGATCTCAAATACAATAACTTGACAAGTGAAGCAGTCCTTAACAGGGTTGCCTGGAACGCCGCCATCAGGACAAGAGACTAGACTAAAACTGCACATATGTGTGGAGCACTCGGTCTTAAAATTTTATGTACCGTACTGTATGCATGTATGTAGGCTATGTGTATTCCTGGTGAACTTTGACACAAACTGAAAACTCGTCGCTCAGTACCCTCACTTAATTCCTAGTATATGTCCCTAGTTTCTATCATTGGGAAGAGTCCAGTAGTAAGTCCACCAGGAAATAAGTGTGATATTTACAACCAGGTTGTTCAATAATAATAATAGGCCTTTAAAGTTACAAGAAGGTTACCGATCAAGATTATTGTCAAGTTCGTTGCCGCTACTTATACTACTGTTCCTAGGTAGTCTATACCTACCACCTGATCCTTGTCATTAACCTAGCCAAAGAACCTAACCTTACCTAACCTAGACCCAGTACGTTGGATACAAAACTAACCCTCACCCAACACCTAGTATATGTCCCTAGTACCCAGTACGGTACGTGGGATACAAAGCTAACCCTCGCGTAACATCTAGTATATGTCCCTAGTACCTAGTATTTGGGATACAATACTAACCCTTACATAACACCTAGTATATGTCCCTAGTACCCAGTACGTGGGATACAAAACTAACCTTCACCTTGCATATGTCCCTCACTCAGTACACCTTTCACCCTCACTACCGTTCGTGAGTCCTCATACATCTTATTTATCACACGCACCAGCCACTCCTCTACGCCAAATTTTCTCCTAGCCTACTGCACAAGTTCTTACTTTCAGTAGATATCTTTCCTGCAGCTGCCTGACTATGAAGTTGTCGATTGTGTCACATCCTGGCATGAAACCAAACTGCATATCGATGATAGAATGCTTTCCCTTATCATACCTTCAAAGACTCTCTCACAGACCTTCATGTTTTGGTCAAGCATTTTCAGGCCTCTTATAGCAGTTGCAAGGGGAGCCTACCTCTGAAATAACTAGATAGTGCCTCCAGAACCATAAAAAAGAGGAGAGGGCCTAATTAACACACTTCCCTGTTGGACTCCGACGCGAACTGAAAACTCATACCCTCACGTAACACCTAGTATATGTCCCTAGTTCCCAGTACCCAGTACGTTGGATACAAAACTAACGTGGGATACAAAACTAACCTCCACCTAACACCTAGTATATGTCCCTAGTAACCAGTACGTGGGATATAAAGCTAACCCTCACCAAATATCTAGTGTATGTCCCTCACTCAGCTGTACACCTTTCACCCTCACTACCGTTTGTGAGTCCTCGTACATCTTCATTATCACATGCACCAGCCACTCCTCAATGCCAAGTTTTCTCCTAGCCTACTGCATAACTTCTCTGGCCACCTTATCAAAGGCCTTCTCCCGGTCTGCAAACACAACATCAGATCCCTATCTTTTAAGTACATACAGTATCTTTCCCTTATCATACCTTCTAAGACTCTCTCACAGACCTTCATGACTTAGTCAAGCATTTTCAGGACCCTTATAGCAGTTCCCAGGGGAGCCCAACTCTGAAATCACCAGATAGTGCCTCCAGAACCATAAAAAAAAAGAGGAGAGGGCTTCATTAACACAGAGCCCTGGTGGACTCCGACGCGAACTGAAAACTCATCACTCAGCGAATAGAAGCAGATCCTTTATAATACACAGCCAATCTCTTTCTCTCTCGCTCTTGTTTGTTTTGCACACCGGTACAAATGAGGCAGATCCCTCACACATGCAACCAAGATGAAAATGGGAGTCTGCAGAGAGCCAAGTGGCCCACATAAGGCAGATCCTTTTCACACCCAACCCCATCTCATAAACGTTACCTGTTATTTACACTACTTACTATACACCCATGTTATCATATACCTGCAACCAAAACACAATTGTAAGAAATAGGAACATAGGAAAATGGGAGTCTGTAGAGAGCCAATTGGCCCACACAAGACAGATCCTTTTCACACCCAACCCATCTCATAACAACTCTCTCATTTATCTCTGTCTTCCTTACATTTATGACATCCTAGTCTCTCTCTCTCTCTCTCTCACAAATGAGAACATAAGAAAACCGGAGTCTGCAGAGAGCCAATTGGCCCACACATGTCAGATCCCTTTCACACCCAACCCATCCCGCGCTCTCTCTCTCATATTTATCGCTATCTTCCTTACATTTATGACATCCTATTCTCTCTTGCCATACTCTCTCACTCTCACAAATGAGAACATAAAACAAAATAAGAAAATGGGAGTCTGCAGAGAGCCGATTGACCTACACATGGCAGATACCTTTCACACCCAACCCATATCGTTCTATCTAATTTCAAGTTGAAGCTCTATTGTTCTTGATCCCATTATAGCACTTGGTAGCCTATTCCACATATCTACAACTCTGTTACTAAACGAATAGAGGCAGATCCCTTATACAGCCAATCTCTCTCTCTCGCTCTTGTTTGTTTGCACAATCTGTTCCTTCTGTAGTTTCTCCATGCCCGATAAGTTAAATGATCTTTTGATATCTGTGACACAGCTTTTGTATCCAACACAATACCCTGCTTGCAAAACCCCTCGAACCCCGGACAATGTTGCTTGCAACTTTAATTATTATTAGGGGTTCGACCCCTACGGGGAACCCCTATTGTAATCATTAAACCCGGTTTTTCATCCAAATTCTTCTTACGCGCCGGTTTCAACGTAATAACTCTAGAACCGCTTTTTGGATCGGGATCAAACTTTCACAAGAGGTGCGTTTTTGTATTGGGCAACTTTTGATATTCTAAACATCAGGTATGGCGTCCAAACAGGTCCGTGGCAGCCGATTTCCCGAAAAACTTGACGCCTAAATACCGTCTCTCCCACTCATAGGAAACGACTGGGCTTTGGCATATGGACTCCCCTACTAATGCTCCGCAAATGTTATAGAGAAGGTTTTGCTTTTGCACGTGGTTTTTTTCCGGCAATCTTGAAAAAAACTCTAATTCCACTTAAAATCCCACATCTTGAAAACTACGCCGATGATCAAAGCCATGCTTGCGTAGTTGGGTGAGGCTCGCGATTCCGAACGTTTTGATACCAAAAGAATATAAATAGGTGGAATAGTTTGGCCGCAGCATTGAAAACTGTCTATTCTTAAATGACTTTAAAACCGCAATCGCTACCCACACAAAGTTTACCGTCTACAGTCTTCTACGCATCCCCCAGTTTTGCTTAATAACATAATCTCTTTATTATTCAGATCTATTTTTTTTTTTTTGTATTTAACTCTCTCAAAACAGTTAGAGTCCTTACGAATTCCAGCAATTATTTAGCCAACCTACCTATACATACCTACCCAACCAAATAATAATGATAATTCAAATTTATTTTTGGTGAATGACAGAGTATTGGCTAAGGTTTTTAACAATTCCTCCCTTTGCCAAATGCTTTGTTTAATAACAATGATATGTACCTTTAAAGTTTTGGCAATTGCCTGTGTGACTTACCCTGCCCTTCCTTCCTACCTCCCTCCTCCCTCATATCTAGCAAATGTATCAACAACCACTCTAGTGAACTTTCGGTATTTAGTTTATTCAGCTTAATACTATTTATCCACATAAAATAGAAACCTATCACGATTTTTGTCTAATACAACCATAGACAGTGCTATTACATATTATTTGAACATGTCGAATTTAGCAGTTGCTGTTTACCTTGAACAGTAATGACAGAACCGAAAGCTTCTCTTGCCGTGTAGTACTCAAAGAAAGCAGGGTTACTTAAGCCGGCCCATACCGAACTGTTACCAAGTCAGAGATTCAGAGGTAACTTTCACAATGCATTATAACCCTAGACAGACACCAATATACCACTAAATCTTACAAATATCACTACTGTACAATAAAAGATAGGAAAATATTATATTAATGTCCTAGGTAAAATTATGCAAATGAGTAAAATCCATTATGATATAATGATAATGGCATTGATTAGTATCTGGCAACAGTGTTGCAATATAATTTTCTGAACGTATGCAAACTTCGGAGTATTTATCCCATTAATATACACATCTATCACTATTTAAATTTAATACAACCATACACAGTGCTATTACATATTATTTGAACATAATATAGGATGGTCTTTCCTTTAAACCATTTTCTATATCTATTCACAAAACATATAGGCCTAGCCTAGGCAGCGCTACCGGTAGGTACGAATTTATCAGTTCGAATTTTGATTGAGAGTGGGATTAGGCCTAGGCCTAGCCTAGGGCTTAACATGGGATACTGTTTGGGGGTTTGGAATAGGCTCAGGCTGCTTTAGGCCTAATTAGGTAAAAATAGTCAAATCGAGACAATTGCACAACCAACATAGCCTAGGCCTATTAAGCAAATATTTTACCAATCTACAATAGGCCTAGTGTATTCGCTGTAAGTAGGCAAAAAATCATGACCTATAACCTCTGTAACTAAAAAACAACTAGAGTGATCAAGCTAATATGTCTACCATTTGGGAAGAGTCAGTCAAGGAATAGCCTAGATGTGGAAATTTGCAGCCAATTTGCTCTAGCCATTTTTGAAATACAGAGGTTAGAGGTCATTGTTGAGGCCCCCCCCCCCCCCCCCCGCCCGCCTGCCTGCCCATGACATATTGTCATCATCTTATATATTGCCAGTAGGGGGCAAATAACCGAAAAAAATCACCGTCAAAATAGACGCGAACTTAACCACGGCGATCGACACATGTAAACATGGCGGTGGCGGGGGAGGTGTCGGACGTTTGCAATAAAGTTCCCGTCTATTTTGAATGCCGTTGGATACAATAATATGTTGAGGGGGGCTTTGACCCCCCTCACCCCCCCCCCCATGAATATTGTCACCATCATATATATTGCCAGCAGGGGGCAAATAACCGAAAAAAATCTCCGTCAAAATAGACACCTTTATGAATAGGTTAGCCTTTAGGCTAGGCCTATCGGCAAGAGTTGCGTTATCGGGCGTATCACCTGACCCGGTATAGGCTATCCTAGTGTTTACTAATTTATAGGCTACCCCTTTGAAAGGACATTAGCCGGGTAGGATGTGGTTACCGGGTGTATCGCCAGCCTTGTTTACACTACGCGTATGTGTAGTGGCGTCGGACGCTTGCCATCCTTTTCCTGTCTATTTAGACTGCCTTTGGATACAATAATATGTTGAGGATGGGCTTTGCCCCCCTTCACCCCCCCATGACATATTGTCATCATCATATATATTTCCAGCAGGGGGCAAATAACCAAAATAAATCGCCGTCAAAATAGACGCGAACTTAACAACGGCGATCGACAAATGTAAACATGACGGAGGCGGCGGACGTTTGCAATCATGTTCCAGTCTATTTTGAATGCCAATCGATACATGTCATGTCATCGTCATATTGCCAGCAGGGGGCAAATAACCGAAAAAATCACCGTCAAAATAGATGCGAAGTTAACCGCGGCGATCGCCCTATGTAAACATGACGACCGTACACCCGGAAACTACATCCATCCCCATTAGCCTAACCTAACAACCTTACCTAACCCATCCTAGTATTATGGGTGGGGGCTGCCGCCCCCTAGACCCAGTACGTTGGATACAAAACTAACCCTCACCTAACACCTAGTATATGTCCCTAGTACCCAGTACGTGGGATACCAAGCTAACCCTCACGTAACACCTAGTATATGTCCCTAGTACCTAGTATTTGGGATACAATACTAACCCTTATATAACACCTAGTATATGTCCCTAGTACCCAGTATGTGGGATACAAAACTAACCTTCACCTAGCATATGTCCCTCACTCAGTACACCTTTCACCCTCACTACCGTTCGTGAGTCCTCATACATCTTCATTAACACACGCACCAGCCACTCCTCTACGCCAAATTTTCTCCTAGCCTACTGCACAACTTCTTACTTTCAGTAGATATCTTTCCTGCAGCTGCCTGACTATGAAGTTGTCGATTGTGTCACGTCCTGGCATGAAATCAAACTGCATATCGTCGATAGAATGCTTTCCCTTATCATACCTTCAAAGACTCTCTCACAGTCACAGAACTTCATGACTTGGCCAAGCATTTTCAGGCCTCTTATAGCAGTTGCAAGGGGAGCCTAACTCTGAAATCACTAGATAGTGCCTCCAGAACCATAAAAAAAGAGGAGAGGGCTTACTTAACACACTTCCCTGTTGGACTCCGACACGAACTGAAAACTCATCACTCAGTACCCTCACGTAACACCTAGTATATGTCCCTAGTACCCAGTACCCAGTACTTTGGATACAAAACTAACGTGGGATACAAAACTAACCTCCACCTAACACCTAGTATATGTCCCTAGTAACCAGTACGTGGGATATAAAGCTAACCCTCATCAAATATCTAGTATATGTCCCTCACTCAGCTGTACACCTTTCACACTCACTACCGTTCGTGAGTCCTCGTACATCTTCATTATCACATGCACCAGCCACTCCTCAATGCCAAGTTTTCTCCAGCCTACTGCACAACTTCTCTGGCCACCTTATCAAAGGCCTTCTCCCAGTCTGCAAACACAACATCAGATCCCTATCTTTTAAGTACATACAGTATCTTTCCCTTACCATACCTTCTAAGACTCTCTCACATACCTTCATGACTTAGTCAAGCATTTTCAGGACCCTTATAGCAGTTCCCAGGGGAGCCCAACTTTGAAATCACCAGATAGTGCTCCAGAACCATAAACAAAAAGAGGAAAGGGCTTCATTAACACAGAGCCCTGGTGGACTCCGACGTGAACTGAAAACTCATCACTCAGTACCGGTACATCTTTCACCCTCACTGCCGTTTGTGAGTCCTCATACATCTTCATTATCACACAAATACCTTCATGACTTGGATTGTGCCGTGTCCTAGCATCAAACCAAACTGCATATCGTCAATATCATACCTTCAAAGACTTTCTCACAGACCTTCATGACTTGATCATGTATTTTCAGGCCCCTAAGTTAATTAGTTCATTGAACACACCTACTCCTTTCTCACCTGAGGACTTAATCATCTCAGCTAGAATGCCAGAGCATCCTGCAACTTTTCTGTCCTTCATTAAGTTATTGCACTGCTTACAAAAGCTGGCACAATAACAGGGAGGGGGGAGTATGGGCTTTTCGTTGCTAAGCTGCTCTATTCCATTCAAATTCCATGTTGAATAATCTTTCGTAGTGTATGGTATCTTATAATAATCTATAATTTCTTTGTCAGCGGAAACAATTGTTCAAGTATATATTTTCCCTGTGAAACCAATTTAACTTTATAATGACAATTATATATATAAAGAAAAAACAATATATTTTACATAATTGATTGCATATCTTACATACCGGTATTTAAAAAGATATTTATTAAAATAGTTTAACCAGACCACTGAGTTCCCCCAAAAAACTCTTATAGGGCTGGCCTGAAGGATTAGATCAAGATGGACAACCAATCAAGATATGATAGGTAGGGAAGGGCAAGAGGTGAACAAATCTAGGAAGGTGAAGATACGCAGACATTTCTCACCATTTCACCAATTCAGCCGCACCACATGAGTTCCACAGCAGAACTCTTATAGGGTAGGGCCGAAGGGTGAGTCAAGAACTGCTACACTGCAGCACCAATTATGAAATGATCAAGGGCGAAGAATGAGAAATCAGGTCTAAGGAAGAAATAAATCACACCGAGATACACACATAATACACCACTGAGGGGAATCGAGTCAGCTTGACCGCACCAGCGACCATAGACACAAATAAAGTCAGGAGCCAGTAAACTAGCCAGGCCAGGGTGGCATATGATATAGGCCGTCCGGAGGACAACCGAATTAGACAGAATAAGAATAGAAGGGGAAAAATATACAAAAAGGGGCATTCAAATTTCAATGGAAATTCACTATGATAACTGTAATATGTGGGAATAACTTTCACCTTCATATTTCCTAATCTCTTAGCATAAACATGATCAATTAGTGTGCATTTTCAGTTGTTGGTTGTGTTACATGTTGAGAGTATCCACGCTTTTCCATTAAATTTGCAATAGAAGAGTTAGTTTGGATGTTTTCACAATGCAACCAATTGGGTATTTGTCTAGTTCATTTAGCAAATTACTTAAATTTACTCTAAATTAATTAAGTCCATATGAAATAGGTCTGTATATAGGGACAAGTTTGTCCTATAGAAAAGTATAGCCAACACTGTTCTCTACCCACTAAAAGCTGAACCAGTGGAAGGTATTACCCGTGTTTGCATACCTTCCCTCAATTTCAGTCAGGCTATATTTGGATGATAATTTGAAATCAATTTGACCTATCTCAGAATAGTAGTATGGGAATTTCATTCTTTTCCTTATTGTGAAGGCAATCATTATTCTATAAAAACACTTACCCTAATAATACATGTACAAGGTTATTCTCTATATTTTAAGATTATACTCTTTATATAAAAGGCTTGCATGGCTGCATGATAAATGTTTTTCTTTGATTATTGCAGGCCATGCTTTTGTTCCTCCTAATTCCTTTTCTATTATTTCCACTCCTCAAGTGAGGTACTGTAGAGGTGATTCTCTTGGTCCCATCTGTAGAGGTATTGTAAATGGTGGCCAGACACGCCCGTGGCAGCCTTTCACACCCAACCCATCTTGTCCTATCTAATTTTATGTTGAACTCTATTGTTCTTGATCCCACTATAGGACTTGGTAGCCTATTCCACATATCTACAACTCTGTTACCGGTACTAAACGAATAGAGGCAGATCCCTTACACACCCAGTTCCTCTCTGTCGCTCGTTTGCTTGCACATCGGTACAAATGAAGCAGATCCCTTACACATGCAACTAAGATGAACATGGGAATCTACATACAAGTGGCCCACAAAAGGCAGATCCCTTTCACATCCAACCCATTTCGTCCATATGTCTATCTGATTTTATCTTGAAATTCTTTATTGTTCTTGATCCCACTATAGCACTAGGTAGCCTATTTCACATATCTACGACTGTTACGAGAGAGGCAGATCCCTTACACAGCCAATCTCTCTCTCTCTTATTTGCACACTGGTACAAATGAGGTACACATGCTACCAAGATGAAAATGGGAGTCTGCAGAGAGCCGATTGGCCCACACACGGCAGATCCCTTTCACACCCAACCCATCTCGTCCTATCAAATTTTATGTTGAAGCTCTATTGTTATTGATCCCACTATAGCACTTGGTAGCCTATTCCACATATCTACAACTCTTTTACCAAGCGAATAGAGGCAGATCTTTTACACAGCCAATCTCTTTCTCTCTCGCTCTTGTTTGTTTTGCACACCGGTAAAAATGAGGCAGATCCCTCACACATGCAACCAAGATGAAAATGGGAGTCTGCAGAGAGCCAAGTGGCCCACATAAGGCAGATCCCTTTCACACCCAACCCATCTCATAAACGTTACCTGTTCTTTACACTACTTACTATACACCCATGTTATCATATACCTGCAACCAAAACACAATTGTAAGAAATAGGAACATAGGAAAATGAGAGTCTGTAGAGAGCCGATTGGCCCACACAAGACAGATCCTTTTCACACCCAACCCATCTCATAACAACTCTCTCTCATTTATCTCTGTCTTCCTTACATTTATGACATCCTAGTCTCTCTCTCTCTCTCTCTCTCACACAAATGAGAACATAAGAAAATCGGAGTCTGCAGAGCCGATTGGCCCACATATGTCAGATCCCTTTCACACCCAACCCATCCCGCACTCTCTCTCTCTCTCTCTTCCTTACGTTTATGACATCCTATTCTCTCTTGCCATACTCTCTCACTCTCACAAATGAGAGCATAAACAAAATAAGAAAACGGGAGTCTGCAGAGAGCCGATTGACCTACACATGGCAGATCCCTTTCACACCCAACCCATCTCATTCTATATAATTTCAAGTTGAAGCTCTATTGTTCTTGATCCCATTATAGCACTCGGTAGCCTATTCCACATATCTACAACTCTGTTACTAAACGAATAGAGGCAGATCCCTTATACAGGCAATCTCTCCCTCTCTTGTTTGTTTGTACAATCTGTTCCTTCTGTAGTTTCTCCATGCCCGATAAGTTAAATGATCTTTTGATATCTGTGACACAACTTTTGTATCCAACATAATACCCTGCTTCCAAAACCCCTCGAACCCCGGACAACGTTGCTGGCAACTTTAATTATTATTGTTATTTTTTTTTTTTTTATTGTTATTATTATTCTTAGTATTATTATTATGTTTTGTTTTATAGAGGGGGAGATGATATACTGTGTAATACTGGTAGGCTATACACAATAGGTTAGGTAGATAGGGAGGCTGTTAAAATGAGTTCAGTGGGGATGTCGACAACCAAAACATATCATGGGGATTGGGAGCTGCTATACGGGAGGATTGGGAATGGGCAGAGGACAAACTATCCCCACTAGGCTACTAATTACGGTACTAACTTTCTATCTCTATCAATATTTCTGGCTTAATTATAATGAATAGACTAGTGCTGATAACAATGGGCCAGCATGAATATAACGCAGGCTTGGAAGCAAGTTATCAAAGGAAAGCAGAGTCCAATATCTTAGGGGAGCCCACCTGGCTTTTTTTTTATCTTTCTCTCCCTCTCTCTTTGCCTTGTATCCATTCGGCCCCATTCAGCCTACTGTTTCAAGACGTTTACAGGTGTCCAGGTGTCAATATTTTCCTGGCGAGCGGTAGCGAGCCAGCATATACAGTATATACATTTTTTTTTGACAGCAAGCTAAATTTGTACATTTTTTGATAGAAAAATGTCGCCGGCGAAGCCGGACTTCTTCATACAATGCTGGCTCGCTATCGCTCGCCAGGAATAAATTGGCACCTGGATGGGGATAAACGTCTTAAAACAGGTGGCTGAATGGGGCCGAATGGATACAAGCCAGAGAAATAGAGAAAAGGAGAGAAAGAGAAAAAAAGCAGGTGACCCCCCTTAAGTCTTTATTATTGTAGGCTATGTAAAGATAACATTTTAGTTTATAGTTCGAATCATGTTTTTGGTGGGAATAAGTAACACCCCGTTCTTAACATTAATCATCCATTACAAACCTCAATGCACTTGAATAAACTAATAAAAGCATATGGTCCTCCCAGGGATTCGAACTTGAGGCACCACACCCAGAACATAAGTATTTAATCCATTACACCACCAACTCGGTTAAATAGAAATAATTAATAAATAAGTAATAAAATGGCCAACAAAATGCTATTTCTCGTTAATTTTCTTGTGTGGGCCGATCGGTTTTCTGCAGACTCCCATTTTCTTATGTTCTTATGTTCTATTCCTTCTCATATTTATTTAAGTCGTCAAACAAAATTGGTCCAGTTTGACACCCCGCTCGGAAGAAACGAAACGAAACGAAACGAAACGAAACGAAACGAAACGAAACGAAACGAAACGAACCGAACCGAACCGAACCGAACCAAACCAAACCAATCCAATCCAATCCAAACCAATCCACAACAAACCAAAGCCCACCATTATCTGTGGTTGTTTCTGGGCAGCGTGTATAAAGTCTCCGGGCGTCCCCCACCACAAGTCCCCCGTGTGTTATATCCGGGTTGAAGAATGGCGGGCTAAGGGGTCCCACTGGTCTCTTCCCTCCTCTGTTCTCTCTCCATTTGTCTCGCTTTTCTCGCCTCTCTCTCTCTCTCTCTCTCTCGGTCTCGGGTCTCTCATCACTCGCTCCCTCCGGCATCGTTGTTATGAATATCACGCTTCTCTTTTCTTGTGTGTGTGTTTGTTTTGTTACCCCTCCTCTCTCTCTCTTTAGTTCTCTCTTCTCTCTTAGGCTCGGTCTCTCAACAATAGCTCTCTCTCTGGCACTGTTGTTATTCATCTTAGGCTTCTCTTTTTTGTTCTCTCTTCTCTCTCTTAGTCTCGGTCTCTTATCACTCGCTCTCTCCGGCTGTGTTAGTATTCGTCTTTAGCTTCTCTTTGCTTGTTTTTTTCCTCTAGTTCTCTCTTGGTCTCGGTCTCTCAACAATCGCTCTCTCCGGCATTGTTGTTATTTATCTTAGGCTTCTCTGTTTTTTTTGTTTTTTTCTCTTTAGTTCTGGTCTCGATCTCTTATCATTCGCTCTCTTCGGCAGTGTTGTTTACCATCTTCAGCTTCTCTGTTTCTTGTATTGTTTTCTCTCTCTCTCTTTAGTTCTCTCCTCTCTCTCTTAGTCTCGGTCTCTTATCACTGGCTCTCTCCGGCACTGTAGTTATTTATCTTATGCTTCTCTTTTTCTTGTGTTTTCTCTCTTTAGTTCTCTCCTCTCTCTCTCTCTCTTAGTCTCGGTCTTTTATCACTCGCTCTCTCCGGCACTGTTGTTTTTCATTGCATACTTCTCTTTTCCTGATTGTGTTTTTGTCCCTACTTTAGTTCTCTCTTATGCTCGGTCTCTTATCTCTCGCTCTCTCCTGTTGTTATTCATCTTATCTTTCTTCCTTGTTTTCACCCCTCTCTTTAGTTTTCTCATGACTCTCTCCTGGATTCGTATTTTGTACTAGCCGAGACATCCGTGGGTTAACGCATACAGTACCAGGGACATCCTTTTCATCATATTCTGATGATTTAATTCAGCTTAGGAAGGACCACTAGCAATAATAAGACTTCAACCCAACCCTTTTTACTACCACAGATCCTTCCTAAGCTGCATAATATCTTCTAAATATAGCTAGACTAAAATATAACACACGTCGCCGGTACTCAAAGGGTTAAAGAGTAATATGAGATCAACTCTGGATGATTTTAGCTACTAATCGTTTCTGGAACCCCCTGAGTATCCATGCCAAGTCTTCTCTTCTTGTTTCTGTTCTACTCTACTCTCTCTCTTCTCTCTCTCTCTCTCTCTCTCTCTCTCTCTCTCTCTCTCTCTCTCTCTCTCTCTCTCTCTCAAGAGGAGGAGGTGTTATGCTATACGTTAAAGAATCTATTAATTCAATAGAAATACCTATTCCTTCAAATAATTCCGAACTATTATGCGTAAAAATAAGCAACAAATATACCGACATGAATATTGTAGTTGTATATAGACGCCCAACGATAAATACGAAGAGGATATATCACTTTACAATTCCCTAACAAAAACATTAAATGCCAAAGAAACCGTTATCATAGGCGACTTTAACCTACCTAATATTATATGGCATGATAAAATCGGATCGGGAAAGGCATCTGAAAGAATGATAGAATTTATGAACGATAATTTCCTGTATCAATTAGTTCAGACCCCCACTAGGGTTGACAATATATTAGATTTAGTTATCACAACTCACGAATACATAACGTCAAACTTACAAGTTGGTGAACAGTTAAGTGGGTGTGATCATAATAGCATCAGGTTCCAGATCAGCATGACTCACACCACCACTATTAGTGAAACATTCATACCTGGCTACAATAAAGCTGATATTAGCGGACTAAGAAAAGATATAAACGATATCCATACACGCATAAATAGTCTCTCTAGTACCGAAGAAGCTTGGATAACATTCAAAGATCTTTTCTTTACTGCCCAAAATAAATATATCCCTATGCGTAAACGACACAATAAAAGTATAAATAAACCCCTATGGTACAATAACAATATTAGTAGAGCAATTAGTGAAAGAAATCGTCTATACAAATTAAAAATGGATACAGATAATATTACCATCCAAAATCAATACTCGGTTGCGAGAAGAAAAGTTAAATCGCTAATTAAATCTGCAAAGAGGGATTACGAAATTAAAATCGCACATGCGAGCAAATCTAATCCAAAACAATTTTATAGATATATAAATAGCAACAAACAAATTAAAAGTGGCATCGGTCCGATACTAAATAATCAAGGTGAATTAGAATCAGATAGCAGGGACATAGCTGCTACTCTTAATCAACACTTTTCTTCTGTATTTAATACTGCCAGTAACCAAAACGTGCCACAAGAAAATAATCAAACATGTAACTATGGTCTTCAAGATTTTATTATTACCCAGTCAGAAGTAATTAACCCTTTCACGCATTTATGACGCAGAGATTGCCAGATTAGCAATAAGAAATAGAGTTCTCTCACTCTTATAATTACCTCTCCAAAATTAGTTTTCTGCCCACAGCTAACTCAAAGACAACTGCAGAGGTTGAAGTAACTAAACTAAAGGTTTCTAAATACCCCTGATGGTAACAAAGGCTTTAAAGTATCCCTAATAGGCTCAACATCGCGTCATATGTCGGAAAGAGTTAAAAAAATTGACTCACTTCATGTCAATAAATCACCTGGGCCGGACATGTTTATCCCTAAAATTCTTAAATTAGTCAAAGAAGAAGTTGCAGGGGCACTAACCATAATACTAAATATGTCATTTAAACAAGGACATGTACCCACCGACTGGAAGACCGCTAATATAACACCGATATTTAAAAATTGTGACAAAACACTACCAAATAACTATAGGCCGATTAGCTTAACTTCCGTAATTGGAAAAATGTGTGAATCAATCATAAGGGATAAAATCGTATTATTCCTTGAGAACAATAACCTCATTAACAATAGTCAACACGGATTCAGAGCAAAGAGATCATGCCTAACTAATTTAATAGAATTTTATGACAGCCTATACAAACTAAATGACTTCACCAAAAGCCTCGACATAGTGTATCTAGACTTTCAAAAAGCCTTCGACAAGGTCCCGCACGATAAATTATTACAGAAAATAAGAGACATAGGAATACAGGGCAAAACGTATGATTGGATTAAAAACTGGCTAAGTGAAAGAAAGCAAAGAGTAGTTATCAACGGTGTGGAATCAACATGGAGCCAAGTAACTAGTGGAGTCCCCCAAGGCTCAGTATTGGGACCAGTGTTGTTCATAATATATATCAATGATCTAGATAATGGCATAAATAATTTAATTTCCAAATTCGCGGATGACACGAAGATAGGTAATGTAATCATTTCCGAAGGTGATAGAATAAACCTTCAAGCTGATTTAAATAAAGTCACAGAATGGTCGGAGAAGTGGAAAATGCCGTTTAATGTAAATAAATGTCAGATATTGCAAATAGGTTCTAAAAAAAAAAAATATGAATACTACATGAATGAAGAAAGGATAAAAAATGTAACACAAATAAAAGACTTGGGAGTGCTGATAAACGAAAACTTAAAATCTTCCAATCAATGCACAGCGGCTGCAAACAAAGCAAACAGGGCACTAGGTTTCATCAGAAGAAACTTCCACTATCACAGCAAAGACATAGTTTTGCCCTTATACAAAAGTATGGTGAGACCGCACCTCGAATATGCTGTGCAGTTTTGGTCACCTCACCTCATAAAGGATGTTAAAAAATTGGAATCTGTGCAAAGGCGAGCCACTAAGCTAATCCTTTCATTGAGAAATAAATCATATGATGAAAGACTGAGAGAACTTGATCTATTTTCACTTAAGAAACAAAGGATGAGAGGCCAATTGATAGAGTGTTTTAAAATTCTAAAAGGATTCAGTAACATTAATCTAGATAAGTTATTCAAAAAAGCCGAAGACACATCTACAAGAGGAAACAATTTAAAATTATTAGGTCGGAGAGCGAATCTAGATACAACAAAAAAATTCTTCACTCGCAGTGTAATTGATGAGTGGAACAAACTTCCAAATAAAGTAATAGACAGCTCCTCTATAGATACATTTAAGAAAAATCTAGATTCATACCACAGAAAAATTGGTATGGAGTAGGCAGTAATTATCACCGTTATTATTTGTTCAGCTGAAGAGAGCGTTAGAAAATAAAAAATAATAATAATACACAAATAAAAAATAAGAATAATAAACATCACTAAATATGAACATACTACTAAGGGTGATGGGTTGGATGATTCCAATTAACCCCAAAAGTTACATGCTGCTATGGCGAAGGGTTGCATGTTTTTTTTTATTTCTATTTTTGTTTTCCCTTTCTTTTTTTCCAATCTTTCCTGTATAGTCCTTCTGGGGATTTCGAAGCCCAGCAAGGTTAATCACTTCCAACTTTTTCATGTACGGCAATTGCCGGAGGGAACGGAGGGTGGGGAGAGAGCCTTCTTCTGTTCTATCCTTTCCTTCAACTTTCCTTTTCTATCGGATATGCCATCTCTACTAGAATTAAGTCCTGACCACCTCGTTTGGATCGTAAGGTCTGTGTGGCCAGTGTATCTATGTAAGTCTATGTAAGTCTCTATCTCTCTCTCTCTCTATATATATATATATCTATATATCCCGCTTTCTCTCCTCTCTTCTCTTGATCTCTCATCAGCCATTCCCTCCGTGCCACACACTTAGCAGGTATATCGCTCTAGCCTTGTTGTGTATGCTGCTCTTTTGTCTTAGCTTTCTTCTCTCTCTCTCTTACTCTCGCTCTCTATCTATCTAGCCTATCTATCTCGCTTTCTCTCCTCTCTCTCTCTCATAAGCCATTCCCTCCGTGCCACACACTTAGCAGGTATATCGCTCTGGCCTTGTTGTGTATGCTGCTCTTTGCTTGTCTGTGCTTTCTTCGCGCTCTCTCTCTCTCTCTCTCTCTCTCTCTCTCTCTCTCTCTGTCTCTCTCTCTCTCTCTCTCTCTCTCTCTCTCTCTCTCTCTCTCTCTCTCTCCTCTCTCTCTCTCTCTCTCTCTCTCTCTCTCTCTCTCTCTCTCTCTCTCTCTCTCTCTCTCTCTCTCTCTCCCTCTCTCTCTCTCTCTCTCTCTCACTCACTCACTCACTCACTCACTCACTCACTCACTCACTCACTCACTCACTCACTCACTCACTCACACACTCTCTTTCTCATGTAAGCAATGGTGGGTGGGTTTATCGGTACAAACGCAAATTATGCATGCTTACGACTACAATTTAGGTTTTGTAAACCTGACTAAAACTCTAGATCAAACTTAACCTAACCTAACTTAACACTTACGCTGCGGGCATATTTCCACCTGTTTCCGTAATATTAGGGCTCATTCAAGCACTCCTGAATGATTAAACAAGTGTCTGAAATCTGAATGAAATTAAATGTATTCAGCCAAAAACTAGACGAAAATAGCTTCAAAATGACACCAAAACAAGCTTCGTAGCGCGCGGGATTCACCCACAGCGCTACCATAGACATCGGCAAATATTTGCAGGCCGAAGGCCGATTCTTCTTAAATTACAGGCTCGCTATCGCTCGCCAGGAAGAAATCGACACCTAAATAACACAAAAAGTCTTAATATTGATTAAGAAA